>VMDO01013096.1:0-61202 GCA_007922755.1 Pedetes capensis | reverse complement strand
AAAATCTTCTTCTTTTTTTTTTTTTTTTCTATTTTTGAGCAGTTACCATTTCAGAGGCCCTGAATTATGGACTAAGAATTTGAGGCTAGGAGAGGTAGTGTGGGTTTGCCATAGCAACACAGGTAGAAAGGGGAAGAATTGGGAGTCAGCAGTTACTTCCAGAGTCCTGGTGGTGGGCTGCCAAGAATGAGTACTGGGTACTTTCTTAGCCTCTTGGTCTCTTTCTCCATTTTGGCCTGGGCTCCTGACTATTTCTGGCTTACGTCTGCCTCCAGGCTTGGAAGTCATATCCTGAATCTGCTTAGTTCTATGAGGCAGCATGGTAGGTGGGATGTACATAGGTTTGTAAACAGACAGGTCCAAGTTCAAATCCTACTTTCTATGTGACCTTTGCTGTTGTTGTTGTTAGGTGCCATCAAGTCATGTCCAATTCATAACAACCCTCAGAGGGTTTTCAATGGCTGTTTCAGGATTGCCTCAAAAGTGGATTGCCACATCCTTTTCCCACTTTTGCAGTGCTGGGAATGGAACTCAGGACCTCAGAGATGGCAGAGCAGTGCTCTACCAACTGAGCTAAATCCCAGCCCTGTGTGACCTTCAGGGAATCACTTAATTCTTGCTGAGCTACATGAGTCACTTGTAAGGGAATGGAGTGATGGTATTGCTTCATGGGGTTGATGTGAGGATTAAAAGAGATAACACTTACTTCCACATGAGTGCTCAACACTTAGTAACCAAACTGGCCAGTAAGTGACTAACAAGCAGGTAGCATATACAGATATGTAGATATGGTGGACAAAGGGATGATTCAAGTTCCAGCTAGAAAGAGGCAGGGTGGCATGAATATCATCATGATATTCAGAACAGCATGCAATTCAAAACTTGTGAATTATTTGTATCTGGAATCTTCCTTTTAGTACTGTTGGACTGTGGTTGACCACAAGTCAACTAAAAGAGCAGAAAGCAAAACTATGGATAAGGGGGAACTACTGAATTATGAAGTAGGATAGTATCATTTGAAAGTGGATTTGGAATAGTTGTACAGTCATGCATTTTCATAATGGCATTTCAGTTTTTGACAGACCGTTTATACAATGGTGATGTTATAACAGTATATAATTTAGTGACACTGTAGCCAATTTAATTTGTGTAGGTACACCATACAACAATGAAATCACCTAATGGTGCATTTTGCAGAATATATCCTTGTTAAGTGGTGCATTATGGTATATATATGTTTCATACTTTAGGGCAATCATTAAAAACATTTTAAAAGGAAGTATAATTGATATGGTAAAGAGTAATATAAAATGGTCATTTAAGAGTCGGGCATGATGGTGTACACCTGTAATCCCAGGGACTCAGGAAGTGGAAGCCAGAGGATTGTAGGTTCAAGGCCAGAGGCAGCCTGTGTAATTTAGTGAGATCCTGTCTCAAGATAAAAATTAAAAAAGGAGCTAAGGGAACAGCTTAGTGGCAGAGCCCTTGTAAAGTATGTAAAGTAAAGAGCCCTTGTAAAGTATGTACGAAGCCCTAGGTTTAGCCCCCAGTACTGAAAAAGAATATGCTCATTTAAGACAACAAAATGAATAAAAGGTGTAGAAGACAAAAGTAGGAACAAAGATATAAGAATAATGAATAGAAAAAAGTAGCAAATATGGTATAAAATGATCCAATTATATCAATAATCACTTTATACATCAATAGTCTAAATATATCAATTAAAAACAGATTATCAAAATAGATGAAAAACAAAGCCCAATTATATGTTGTCTGCATGAAACCCACTTTAAATGCAAAGACACATAAAAGATTAAAAGTAAGGGGACAAAGATAAACCAGGCTAACATTAACGGAAGAAAGTGCTGGGAGTGTTGATGGACACCAGTAATCTCAGGACTCAGGAGGCTGAGGCAGGAGAATCGCCCCAAGTTTGAGGCCAGCCTGGGCTACACAGTGAGTTCCAAGCCAGGCAGGGCTGATAATGAGAAAAGACCTAGCTGAAGAAAGTGGGAAAAGCTATATTTGCAGAGGAGACTTCATAGCAAGAAAAATCATCCAGGCTAAAAAGGGACATCACATAATGATAAAGAGGTTAATTTTCCAAGAAAATATAGCCATCCTTAATATATATATGCCTAACAATGGAGCATCAAATTGCAAGGTAAAAACTAATAGGACTCCAAGGAGAAATAGATGAATCCATTATTATAGTTGGAGACTGTAACATCCCTCTATCAGAAATGGACAGATTCAGCAGGCAAAAAATTAGTAAGTCGAACTCAACAGCACTATAAGTCAACCAGAACTAATTGATGTATATAGAACATTCCGTCCAACAAGAACAGAATATGTATTTTTCTCAAGTTCACATGAAACATTCACTTCTAAGGTAGATCACATTCTGGGCCATAAAACAGTTTAACAAATTTAAAATAATAGAAACCATACATGTGCTTTCAGACCACAGTGGAATTAAACTATGGTAGCAAAAACAGAAAGATAACTGGAAAATCTGCCAAATACTTAGAGATTAAGCAACACCTTTCTAAATACCAGTTGGGTCAAAGAAAAAAAATCTTAAGAAAAAATTTAATGTATTTTGAACTAAGTGAAATGAAAATACAATTTATCAATACATGATAGCCACCACCATCATCCCTGTTATTATTATACCTCACCCTCCAGCCACAGCCCTGCCCTAAACTGTCCTGGCTAAGCTCACCATGATTATCACAACCTGGACCACCCAGCTCCCAGCTCTTGGATCTAGCTAGGTCATTACATCTTAGTCTTCCCAACTACCATTGTTCTGATATCTCAGCATAGTCCACCTGATTTATTGCAGGTGCAGAAGAAAGTTAAAGGTCTCCTTATCTCAAGTACTACTTACTGATGCAGTAACACCACAGTATATACAGAGATCTCCTGGGGAGGGAGTTAGATCTGTGCCTAAACAGAGGCAGAATGAGCAGATGCCAGCAGTGGTACAGAAGAGATAAATGTGTTGAATGAGGGGAGGATTCAATGGCCTTCTCATGGCTCCTTCCAACTGTTAAGCTTTGGGGAATTCTAAAATTCTCCACAATTCTTAGAATTATAATCTTTAGGCTAGATTATTCCAAAATTCTTGTTAGCATTATTTGATTTTAATGTTCTGTGAATCTCAGGCTTTTTTGTTTGGGGTTGGTTGGTTTGTGACTGAGTCTGGCAATGAAGCCCAGCCTAATCTTAAACTCTTTTTTTTTTTTTTTTTTTTTTTTTTTTTTTTTTTTTTTTTTTTTTTTTTTTTTTTGTGGTACTGGGGGTTGAACCCAAGGTCTTGCGCTTGCATGCTTTGCAATTGCTGGACCACCAAGCTGCCTCCTCCAGCCCTTTTTTTTTTTTTTTTTTTTTTTACTTTTCGCGACAGGGTTTCACTAAGTTATGCACACTGCCTCTGGTCTCGAACTTGCGATCCTACTGCCTCCGCCTCCAGAGCCACTGGGATTACAGGCGTTGGCACCGCACCTGGCTCTTTTAAACTCTTGATCCTCCTGCCTCAGCCTCCCAGGTGCTGAGGTTATAGGCAATGTGCCAGTACACCTGGCAAGTCTCAGGTTTTATGAGTGGTACTAAATGTGATGAGGTATGCAAAAATCACTACCTATACTTATGACCCAGAATTTTCCTTAAGAGAAAGAACTACCTTTGTTGAGGACAATACTTTGATAAGGGCTTTGAGTAGAAATTCCACCACAAGCTTGGGATAATCAAAGATTGGGCTTCTAAGGAACAATTTGGGAGGGAAGGAGAGAGGAATAGATTAAGGTGAGGGGAGAGGAGCTCGCATTTCATTGTGCTGTGTGGATGACAGCAAGTTGTGCTTCCCAAGATGTGATCCTTCTCTGGAACATTCCAAAACCTCTGTGCAGTCTACTCTCAGGAATACTTATGAGAGGGATTTATTTATATATATTATATATACATATATATGTGTATATGTTGTTGTTAGGTGCTGTTGAGTCAGTGTCCAATTCATAGCGACCTTACTTACAACAGGTGAAACACTATTGCCAGTGCTTCTCTGCTGTTCATAGGGTTTTCAATGGCAGATTGATTTTTGGGATCAAAAATGGGTTGCCAGGTCCCTCTCCCAAACCTACAGTATCTGGTGTTCCCATCCAAGTACTAACCAGGCCCGACCCTGCTTATCTTCTGAGATTTGATGGGATCGGATACCACAGTTCTACAGCTGCAGGTGTGTGTGTGTGTGTGTGTGTGTGTGTGTGTGTGTGTGTGTGAAATCCAAGAGCAAGTTTTGTCATATTCAGGTCCATGTGGTTCAGTACAAAGCCAGCATGCTTTATTGGAGACAGAAATTATGGGGGTAAGTATGATCCCCCTGGGATTTAGTAAGTTTTTCTGGGAGAAACCAGAGTGTCTTCATGTAGTGGTGCAGGTCATATGGCCTACATCAGAGTGTGTGTAAATGGTATTTTTGGAGGCTTGTAGTGGACAACCTGAGCAGCTGAATGTGACAGCCTTGCACCCTGAGGCGTTAGAGGAAAGTGCTCTTTCATCTGAAGGGTCAGGGAAACCTCCCCCTTCTCACATTCCTCCAGCTACCATTTCAGCTCTGTGTTCTATTTAGGTTCTATGTTTGAGGTCCTAAGATCCAAAGTTCTGTGATTCTACAGTTCTCTAACTCCCAGAATCTAGGAGTATAATAAGATTTTACAGATTAAGGCAACAACCACCAGCACACACACAAGAAATGGCATTGAGTTTACCACATTCCAGAAACTGTGCCAGACACGTTACATATTTTAGCACGTTACATATTTAGTTAAACCCTTTGACACACACAAGATTATTCTCTCCACATTGCAGATGTGGAAACTGAGGCCCAATTTGGTCATCTGCCCAGGGTTACAGAGGCAGGACTGAAGCCAGATGGTCTTACTGTAGCACCTCCTTAGCTCTCCCCACTGAGGCTGACATTCCAACTAGCATCTTCCTCCTGGCTTTGTCCTCATAACCCCTTTACCCGTGAGCTGTCCTTTTCCCAGGTGAGGCCCTGAAAACTCAAGACAGACCTGAGATTTTGTGTCTTATGTTGACATGTGTTGTGTGAGTCTTATTGGGTTGTGTTGTAGCACGTTGTACTGTAATAGGTTGTGTTGGGTTGAAGGAGTTTGTCTCCACTAAACTATGAACTCTTCTAGCATAAGGATTGAATCTGATCCAACCTTGTATATCCAGCTGTCTGTCCAGGACTGGCAGATCACAGATGCTTAAAGAAATGCTTACTGTACCAGTGACTAATTGGCCAAACAGACTTTAGAATGTGAGCTCTGCTGTCCATGTACTCCTAGAACATCATCCTGAGAGGGAGGGGACATGAACCTAAGGGGGACTGGCAAGGTGGGCACAGTCCCGAAGGCACCTGAGCAGGTGGATACAAGCCAGAGTTCATTTTCACCAGGAGTTTGGAACCAAGAGGGGGACACAGTCTAGTCCTAGGTCTGGAATACACTGTGACTGGAATCCAAATAGGAGCCTGGGGGCACCTCCTGTGAGGGAGGCCAGGTGCAGTGAGAAAATAGCCTCAGATGCCCCTGGATATCTGTGACTTACCTTCCTAAATAACCATAAAAGGGAGGTGGGCAGGGACATACCTGTGCCAGAGTTAGGTGTCCTCAGGTCTCTGCCTCATAGCCTCTCCCTTCAGGACCAGGGCCCCATCTGACACCTTGCAGGGCTCCTGGGGGCTCTTCCCAAGGGCTGGCCTTTGCACTGGTTCCAAGCTATGGGCTGGGGTCCTGCTGTGGAACTTCTGGACCCCCTGATGCAGTCCCAGCTGCATCTGTCCTTGAGCCTGTTCAAGCCAACAGCCCCTGGGCTCCTGCCTGCCTCAGCCTCCCTTTGGCTCTGAACCTTGAGAACACCTAGTTGCCCACTCCCACCACAGCTCCTCCACAAAAAGGGGCTCACATTGCTGGTCATCTTCCCTGGCAGCTGTGCCTGGCGAGCCCTTTTCCCCAACCAATTTTCATGTGACTGTTGTAAAATGCAAATCTGACCATGGCCCATCCAATGGCTGCCCATTGCCAAAGGCAGAAAGTTCTGACTCCTCAACCCAGCATGTAAGGTCCTTTAGGGACTGCCCTGCTGACCTTTCCAGCCTTCACTCCCTCTACACTCTTGAACTCACTCACCTGCCCTCGAGTCATTGCAAACCAGACCTCTCCATTTTCTCTGGACCCTTGAACTCACCTGCACTCCAGTCATTGCAAACCACCAGCTCACACCTTTGTGCCTTTGACCTCGCTATTCTCTCTGCATGGCATGTTCTGAAATTCTTACTCATTCTTCAAGGATCAACCTTCCATTGGTTACACCCTGGGTTTATGATATCCTGTGCACAACTGCATGGTGGCAGTAATGACGTATTAAAGTTATTCACTTAACCAGTCAGAGGGGGAAGGCAATGGGTAAAGTGGGAAGGGGATGGGGAACAACAAAGTACGATAAAAAGGAAGTGAACAATTGCAAAATGCTGAATGTAACTCTTCAAAAATTCCATAACAAATTCCACTGTACTGCATGCAATTTAAAAAATAGTATACCTCATAAATCTCCACGATTATTGATACATGCTAATCAAAAAGTTTTTGTATATAATTTAAAGATATGAAAATGTTAGCTTGGTTTTAATAATTGCACACACTATGTTGTTGTTTTTGTTAGGTGCTGTTGAGTTGGTGTGCGACTCATAGCGACCCTACAACCCTACCTACAATAATTGAAACACTATCGTCAGTGCTTCTTGCTATTCACAGGGTTTTCGATGACTAATTATTTTTTGGGCGTGGGCTGCCAGCTCCTTCTCCCAAATTATCACTCTGTATCCCTTAAATATGTACAATAAATTTTTTTAATTAAAAAATAAAGAAGTTGTTTGATTAGGTTGTTTTCCCACTCAAATGCAGGCTCCATGCCTACAGCTTTATCCCATCTGGCTGACAGTCCCTGTGGTCAGATGAAGGAAGGAAGAACTGAAAAAATGGCAGTGAATGAGTGAAAGAAACATGGACAGCTGTTGATGGTATTGGTGGCGTTGGAGTGGGCAAGGGACCCTGGTGAAAGAAAAGAAGAGAACAAAGCATGAGGACACAGAGCTGCTCCAAGAGGGAGGTGCGGAAGTCCGCCTAGAACGTCCAACCCATCTCCCTGCGGGGGCCATCCTGGACCTGGGCTCCATACTCTGAAATCCCGGGATGCCTCGTCATGCCCTCGTGTTTGTTGGTTCTGCCCCTGTGAGAAAATGATCCCCGACGCTGCTCTTGGGAGGAGCCGCTCAGGCCTTACCCCACACTGTGGACTTCTGGGTAGGCTGGGGGGAAAGGTGACTGCAAAGCTCACTCGTGGGCTCCAGGACCCCCCTGGCAGGGGTGGGCCCTAGGAGTCAGGTAGCCAAGGCCTGAGGCAGGGCAGGAGAAGAGATTGAGCTTGTGGCAAGGGAGAGGATGCAGGAAGCCTCAGGGTCCGGAGGCTAGACCACGGGGGCCCTGACGTGGCTGCTTGAGACTGCTGGGTGGATTTCCTGCCCCAGTCCTCTTGGACTTAGCCACTTGCCTGATGACCAAGTGTGTGACGCTCAGGGAAGTCAAGGGAGCCTCAACTGACAGAAAAGGAGAAGGAGGTACTGCTTCACTCACCATGGTATTTCTGTGGCTCGAAAAAAAGGCCTAGAACACAGTGGAGAAGCTCACACATCCCTCAGAGACCGGCCCCAGGCCCCGTGCAGCCCTGCCCCTGAACCCAAACAAGTGGCCTCGTGAAACTGCTCAGTGTTCCTCTGACACACTCAGGCTCTCTCACAGCCAGGTCTTTGCTCAAGTTCACCTTTCTATTTTTCCTTCCTCTCCCAGGGAATTTCTACACATCCTTCAAGAACCACCTAAAATGCCACTTCCTCCAGGAAACCTTCCCAGCCCTTCTTCCACCCCATCAGGCACAACTCTTCTCTTCTCAATGAGTCTCTCAGGGGTTGTTGTATACCTCAGAGGTATATGATGACTGTGACAATGATGATGATGATGACAATGACAATGATGACAATGATGACAGTAACAGTGACAGTGGCGATGGGTAGAGGGAGGAGGGGAGTAAGGATTTATTGGGTGAAAAGTCTACTCTAAGACTTGTATGTGCGCCGTTAGACCCATTTATCCTTACAACACCTCTGTGAGGTCAGTTCTATTATTATCAGACCCTTTTCAGCAGAGGACCCAGAGGCCCAGAGATGTGAATTCACTGCTCTAGGTCACACTGAGGCCTGCAGCCATACCACTGTGGCGTCTGATCCCATCAGATCGCGGAAGCTAAGCAGGGTCCGGCCTGGTTAGTACTTGGATAGGAGACTGTCAGGGAACACCAGGTGCTGTAGGCTTGGGAGAAGGACCCAGAAACCCACTCCCAAAAAATCAATCAGCCATTGAAAACCCTATGAATAACAGAGAAGCACTAACAATAGTGTTTCACTTGTTATATGTAGGGTTGTAGTGTCGCTGTGAGTCGGACACCAACTCGATGCCACCTAACAGCAACAACAGGTCACACTGGCAAGTGGTGGAGCCAGCACCTAAAACAGGCAGTGCTCTTGGCACCCACTGCACCTCAGCCCTTTTTCAGATGGGGACACTGAAGCTCAGGTAAATCATTAGCCCAAACTTATTGTTCACATGAATAGCAGAGTCATAATACACATCTCAGAACCTCTGACCCAGGGCTCCACTGTCCCACATGGCCCCTGTTTAAACCTTTGCTAAGTAGTCCCTGGGCCAAGCCCCGATTCCTGACCTGCCCTGGTTCCCTCCCTCTCTCCCTGCAAACCCCAGAGGCCTGCCTCCTCCTCTGCTCAGCCCTGCTTTCCCTCTGACCTCACTCCCTACCCATCCTGCCCCACCTTGATTCCCTGGAAGCAATGTTGGCTGGGCGCTGGCTGAGGTCACAGCTTCCCTGGCAGGCAGGGATCCAGAAATACCACGAACTTGTCCCGTCATTTCCCTGTCCAGCATTCCAGACCCAGAAGGCTGAGGCAAGGGTGGTATAAGCCTTCTCCCCTCTCCAGGACTCAAGTTTCTCCTTTGGTAAGGTGGAGAATGGATCTGCCCTGATGAGATAATGCACACAATGCTGCATAAATGCTGCAGTCCCAGCAGCTACCGAAGCTCCCTGCAGCCCCATCTAAGGAATGGGAATCACATCACTGTGTTTGGCATAGAATCACTACGAGACCTGAGTGCTGGGTGAGACTGCCTGCCCTATGGATACCTAGCAGGGGACACCATCACCATAAGAGATTGGTACAAGTGTCCAGTGAACTGTCCCACTTCCTCCTCAGAATCATAGCTTTGCCATCAGGCAGCTTTTCAAACACTCCCCTGGGAAACTCCATGCTGCAAGGCAGGTCCAGCCATCCTGCCCTGGGAGCATAGCTCTAATCTATCATCCTGCTGGGTGACAGCAGGATTCTAAAATTGCGTTGTGGTAACAGATACTCTTTGACTCAGAGAAGGTGCAGATCTCTTTCTCACCCATTCCTCACAAAGCCTGTGGAAGAGTTTACATGGGCTCTGGTTCTAGCCGGGCCTGAGCTCATCTCCAGCTCTGCTGCTCATTTGCTAGGTGATCTCAAGCAAGTCTTTTCTCTTCTCTGGGCCTCACCGCCTCATTTGTAAAGTAGACAGGATATCCCCAACCTTTGAGAGCTCCTGTGAGGATCACAAGTATCAGGCATAGAGCAAGTACACAACAGTCCTTGAAGCTCTAGTATACTCATTTCCTAGATGAAGAGACTGAGGTTCAGAAAAGGTCCATGGCTTGTTCCACAGCCAGGAAGAAGCAGCGTGGTTTGGAGTCCAGTAACTCCTCTTGCACACAGGAAGGCATCTGCCAGCTCACGAGGTAGCTTTGGTTTTGGTTTTTTGGCACATACTATGTAAGCTCTCTACTACCGAGTCTCGTCCCCAGCAGAACTCATGAGTTTTTGAGGCCATGAGGACAAAGACCAAACTCAGGGTCCTGCTTTATATGCCTCTTGTTACACTCTCATTAGTCATGGCTGGCCAGGCCCAGACGAGTCCCAGGTCTTCCAGAGTAGGTCAGAGGGAACAGGATCAGACAAAAAGGAGCATGCCAGGCATGGCCACATGCCCTGTGCCTCCAGAAGGCTTGCAGACACAGGACAGGAAAGCAGTGGCATTGTCCCAAAAGGCCACTCAGTGATGACATGACTTTATGTGCACTACCAGGAGCATGGCTCTCAGCACTGTGCTTGGATTTTCTAAAGTGAATCCATGGGCCTCCCATAGGCTCAACCCACACCTCGCTGTAGGGGTTCTCTTCCTATGCTTCTGTCTCTGAGTGACTTTGATTCTTCTCTCTTTCAAAGACAATTGTAAGACACCACTTCTCAGAGATCCAACTGACAAAGACTAAAAAGGCAAACCACATCCAGGACTGATGAGGATTGCAAAAGGGCAGGTCTCTTTACAACTGGTAGAAGTACTCGATGTATAATTTTTTTTTTTTGAAATGCAGTTTGGCAAAGCCTTAAAAATGCACCGTTTGACAGTGCAATCCCTCCTCTATAAGCATTTGTACCAAAATTTTCATTAGCTGGGCTTGGTGGCACATGCCTGTAATCACAGCAACTGGGGAGGCGGAGGCAAGAAGATTGCAAATTCGAGACCAGAGTCAGTCTGTGTAATTTAGCAAGACCATGTCTCAAAAAGTTTAAAAGTGGGAGCCGGGTGCGGTGGTGCACGCCTGTAATCCCAGTGGCTCGGAGGCAGAGGCAGGAGGATTGCAAGTTGGAGACCAGAGGCAGTCTGCGTAACTTAGCAAGACCCTGTCTCAAAATGTAAAAAAATGGGCTAAGGGTGCAGCTCAGTGGTCCAGCACTTGCAAAGCATGCAAGTGTGAGGCTCTGAGTTCAACCCCCGGTACTGCAAAAAAAAAAAAAAAAAAAAAAAAGTTTAAAAGTGGGCTGAGGGTGCAGCTCAGTGGTCCAGCACTTGCAAAGCATGAAAGCGTGAGGCCCTGGGTTCAACCCCCAGTACCAGAAAAAAAAAAGTTTTCATTTACAGAGTTGTTTATAATTGCTCCAAGATGAAAAATACCTAAAAATTCATCAGTAGGGTATTAGTTCCATCAATTATGTGCTGTCTATTAGCCATTAAACATTGTGTTGGGAAAAATAGTTACTTGCACAGAAATGTTTATTACAGATTAGGAGACAGTCATTTATAGCCAGAATGATTTACATTGATATAATCAGGCTTGTTAACCTTTTTTAATTGGGGCTTGCCCTCTTCTAACATTCCCTCTTGGAACCCAGCTGCCATGCTGTAAAGAAGCCCAGGTTATCCTGCAGGGCACAGAGGATGATACAATCCCATGTGGAAAGACTGGCCTGGCCATGTGTCCACTGAACGCAGCTGTATGAGTGACCCAGCTGATATCACATGGGGTAGAACTGCACAGCCAATCCACAAAGTCCTGAAAAATAATAAACTACTATTGTTTAAAGCCACTAAATTTGGAGGAGGGGCTGGGATTTAGCTCAGTTGGTAGAGCGCTGTGCTGCAGTCTCTGAGGTCCTGAGCTCGATTCCCAGCACTACAAAAATGGGAGAAGGACCTGGCAATGCACTCCCAAGGCAATCCCAAAACAGTCAGCCATTGAAAACCCTATGAGGCTCGCTATGAGTCGGATACCGACTCGATGGCACCTAACAACAACAACAACAAGTTTGGAGGTGATTACACTACAGCAGCGGGGAGCTGAAACAACCCTGTCATTTTTATGTCCTAGATTATCAGAGTGCATATAGACCTTTTATGCAAAAGCTCTTATGTATGACAGTCTATCCCCATTGTGAGCTCCTAGAAGGTAGACTCTTGCTGACCCCAACTCACTGAGCCTTTACCATTGGCTAGTCATTGCACAGCTTTCATAAATACCATTACAAACTAAGTGCTTAATAAATATTTATTGAATAAGTGAACACATGTCTTGGTTAACTCACACTATAGCCTTATGAGGAAAGAATTATTATTCAACTGATACCCATGACAGAAAAATTGGGAAAATGCATATATTATAAAAGAAGAAAATAATAATCACCCCTAGTTTTACTACCCATAGATAGTTTCAGGTAACATTTAGCATATATCTATGCTATATATCTATAGAAATCCAAATACATGGTATGTGCATATTTAGTTTTGAAAATGTGACACACCGTTTGTTTTTTATTCTTTGTTTTTGTTTTTTTGCAGTACTGAGGGTTGAACCCAGGGTATCACATGCTGTGCTCCACCCCCTCTTGTGTGCAAATGCTCCACCCCGGAGCTGCATCCCCACCCCCTCTTTTTTTTTTTACTTTTTATTTTGAGACAGGGTCTCACTAAATTGCACAGGCTGCCTCTGCCCTCGAACTCGAGATCTTCCTGCCTCTCCCTTCTGAGTCACTGGGATTATTGGTGTGCGCCACAGCACCTGGCCTGTGACATACAGTTTGGGAACTTGTTTTTTCCATTCAAGAATATCATGAGAGCTGGGCATGCACAGTGCATGCTTATAATCTGAGCACTCAGGAAATAGAGGTAGAAGGATCATGAGTTCAAAGCTAGCCTGGGCTACACAGCAAGATCCTGTCTCAAAAAAAAAAAAAAATCATAAATTTTTTTCCATGTTAATGAATGTATATCTCCCTTAAACAACATTTGTAACAAATGCTGTGTTCTCATATGATGATATCACAAATTACACACCCTTTCTCTACCCCATGCCCACACAGGAATGCTCTAACACTCTTGTTTGTGACAAGTCTGGGAGATTACCTGTGGCAACCTCTTCACTACAAAGCTGAAGAAACTGAGGGACAATGACTGGCCTGAAGTCACCCAGCAAACTTTTTAACATAGCCTAGAGTTGATCAGACCTCCTTCTCGGGGCCCTAGTGCCCAGTGCTTTCCCTTTCTTAGGAGCATGGGTCCCTGGGTCTGGAACATTCATTTCAAGACTCCGTGTGGAAAGGAACACTTCCTTCAGCTCCCAACTGACTCTCACTCTCCCTCTTGTAAAGAATGAGTCAGTGCCAGCATAATGGGTGAATCAACCAGCTCCTCCTGATGAATGTCCATGTGACTGCCAGGTGGTATCTAGGTGGTAGCTGGGCGAGGGAAGCCGGCACAGACAGACGCCAGACACCAGCAATGTGGTGGTTGCTCAGTTTAGGGGTGAGCTACATGCTTTCTTTTCAATCCAAATTAACCAAGAGGGGCATGTCAGCCACGGCCACATGCCCTGTGCCTTCCAGAAAGCTTACAGTAAACAGGCCCAGGTTTCATATCTTCCATTCGCTACCAAATCCCATCCTCACTATGACCTCAAGCCAGTGATTTAACTTCTCTGTGCCTCAGTTTCCTCAGCTGGTCTTGTCTTCTGTACAAGGTGGAAAGAAGACTCGAGGAAGGATGTGTAGGAAGATGTTTCACCCAGCTATTAAGTTACATCCACATAAAGAGCATTCCCATTTTACTTCTCAGGAGAAATACAGATCTCAGAACAAACCAGCCAAGCCTAGCTGCTTCTTTTCCCTCAGTCCCTGGGCTTCTCAGTCTCAGACTCCCTCCAGTCTCCTCTTTGTTCTTCCACCCTCAAGGTACCAGGTTAATGCCTCACACTCAACCTTTTTTTTTTTTTTTTGGTACTGGGGGTTGAACCCAGGGCCTTGCGCCTGCATGCTTTGCAAGTGCTGGACCACTGAGCTGCACCCCCAGCCCATTTTTTTACTTTTTGAGACAGGGTCTTGCTAAGATACACAGACTGCCTCTGTTCTCGAACTTGCAATCCTCCTGCCTCGGCCTCTGGGATTATAGGCATGCGCCACCGCGCCCGGCTTCTCACACTCAATCTTAATGAAAGACATACAGTGTGCCAGGGCCCAGGGCCAAGGCACTAAATCCTCCCCAGAGCCCTCTCGGTTCAATATTATTGTGGGCCCATTTTACAGAGAGAAAACTGAGGCCCACAGAGAATAAGTAACTCACCAAAGATGGCACCGCTGACAGGATAGAGCTGGACCAAAAAGCCAGACTTCCGGATTGTTCCAGCACTCTGCTCTTTCTAGGAGGGTGAGGAAGCCAGCTTCTGGGTTGTTCCAGGTCCTCACTTTCCAACCTCAGAAACCCTCAGAGAATAAATGGAAATCGAGAGAGGCAGATGTTTGAAATCATGAAGTAAATCAGGCTTGAAGATGAAAAAATCTGGAAATAACAGTTAACATTTTCTGAATATTTATTGTATGGCAGATATCCAACAGTCACTTTCTCACTTCATATTCACAATCAATCCTTGAGGTGAGTACTAATCTTATTCCCAGGTTATAATTGGCAAAACTGAGGCTCAGGTTAAGTAACATACCCAAGGCATGCAGCTAGCAGGTCTGTCTCTAACACCTAGCTGAGCCTGCCACACGCTTCTGTCAGCCTCTTCATTCATTCTTTTGTTCATTCACTTATTAAACATTTATAGTTTATTTCCTCTACCAACTAACTTGTCTGCACCCATAGCACTGTGACGTCCAATCCTGTCAGATCTCAGAAGCTAAGCAGAGTTGGGCCTGGTTAGTACTTGGATGGGAGACCACCTGGGAGCACCAGATACTGTAGGCTTGGGAGAAGGACCCAGCAACCCACTCCCAAAAATCAATCTGCCATTGAAAACCCTATATATAGCAGAGAAGCACTGATAATAGTGTTTTGCTTGTTGTAGGTAGGGTCTCTATGAGTCAAACACCCACTCGACGGCACCTAACAACACTACCACCAACTAACTTGCTGGACAGAGCAAAGACAGGAATGCCAGAGCCCCTGTCTCGGAGAGGCCTTTATCTAAGGGGAAGATAAGGCTCAAATAATTGTAATCTAAATGATAAGAGACAGGCTTGATGGGTGCTGGGTCAGAAGCCTGAACAAGCACTGCAGGTCAGAGTCCTTGTTTATTATTTTTTTAAGATTGAGGTGCCAAAACTCACACTTACCACCTGTATAATTCAGGGCAAATTATTTCATTTCCCTGAATCTTCATTTTCTCCTTTAGAAAATGGAGAGAAAGATACTCTTCTCACGAGGTTCTTGAGGGGATTAAATTAACTGATGTATTGTATTCATTCATTCATTCAACATGTATGTACAGAGACCCAGTGTGTGCCAGCTACAGTTTCTGGTGCTTGGGATACTGGAGGATATAGACAGGAGACTTTCATCTAGAACCATGGGAAGACTTTATGAAGAAAGAAAGAAAGAGAAAGACAGACAGACAGACAGACTGACATAATAGACATATAGGAAAGTACAAAATTTTTCACCATATTTTCACAAACTGAACACACCTATGTAACTAGCACTCTGATGAAGAAACATTATCAACAGAGTCAGGAATAGGGTATGGTAAAAGAGGCACTTCCCTCCTGCATAAAATTTAAGGGGGTGGGCCCCAAAACCCAATTGTCAAGATAAGTAATAATCTTAATGCAACATTTTTGAAAAATCAAAATTAATGCAAAAAAAGGCATGATAACAAAATGTCAAAATTTCAAATAAAAATTGCTGCTGTTGTTAGGTGCCGTAGAGTTGGGTGGGACTCATAGTGACCCTCATAGGGTTTTCAATGGCTGAATGTTTAGGGATTGCCTCTGGAGTGGATTGCCACATCCTTCTCCTATTTGTGCTTTGTGCGGTGCTGAGAAAAGAACCTGGGTCCTTAGAGAGCGTGGACCAGTGCTCTACCAACTGAGCTAAACCCCAAAATTAATGCAAAAAACACGCATGTTAACAAAATGTCAAAATTTCAAATAAAAATAGGATTAGTAACTGCACAGTGCTGAATCATATTAAAGCTTGAGGCAAAAGGAAAACACAAGAACTGTTGATCTGGTCCCCACCTGCCTCACCTTGATTACCAACCAGTTCCCCTTATAGTGGAAACCCTCCCTTCTAGGGGAGATGGTCCTCCAGACTTCTAGTCCCACATGTTTTGCCTGTTCTTACACTTTATATGCATGCAGGCACACTCTTTTGCATATGGCCTCAAAGTGTCTGTGAGATTTAGTCATGTTGTTGCATGTTGTGGAAAGATGTTTAAAGGAAAGAGTGGTGTGGTCAGTTGTACATTTTAGGGAGACCAAGGCTGTGGCAGCCAGGAGGATGCAAGAGCAGGTTCTAGCCTGTGCTGAAGGAGGGACCATGGGGATAGAGAGCAGGGGATGGAGTCCAATAGTATTTTAGAAGGGCAGAACCTACAGTGTCGGCTGTATATTGGGACTGAGGGGGAGAGAGAGGAGGCTGGAAGATGCCAGGTCACTGGCCAGGACAAATAGGAGGAACTACCTGTGGAATGGAGACCAGAAGGGCTAGGAGAAGATGATGAGTCTAGATTTAAGCATAGCAACTATGCGGTACCCATGGGTTATCCAGAGCACTATCCTGGAGGCAGCTGGACAGACAAGCCTGGTGTCCAGGACTCAGTAGAGGGATGCTATGTTCCCTCAGCGTCCCCCAGCATCAGCGAGTGGGTGGCAGCCCCTCTGGGAGCACTTGCAGAGGGCCAGGGAGAGGCACACAAAAGGATAAGGAAGGGACACCGAAGAGCTTTCTGGGAGCAGGTGGTTCAAGCAGGTGTGCAAATGAGAATGAAAATATTAAACACACAAAACTGTCTGCCTCGCCCAGCAGGCCTTCCTGGAGTCTGACACCAGGTTTATCTGCAGGCAGGAGGATTCAAGTTGCAAAACATCTTGTGGATTAGGGGCTCTCCTGTCCCAGCCCCTGCCAGCCCCCCTTGCATCAGCTGCAACTGACTCAGCAAAGCCTTTTCTCCTGCTGCCAGGGACACTTGCCTTTAAAGGCAAAAGAGCCTTTACAAGCAGGCTGGCCTTACTCACTCCTGACTCCAGAGCCATTAGGACCTGCCCTGCCCAGCACTCCCCAACCCCTCAGGCCCAGGGCCCACATGCGTGTTCACAGACACACACCAAGCAGGTGCCTGCATCAGCCTGTGCCGCTGCCACCCCCCTGCAGTCCCAGGGAGCTCTTTGCCTCCTGACTGGCTGGGGCCGGAGCTGCTCAGAAGCCGAGTTCCTTCCAGGGCTGAAGCCAGCCTCCAGGGAACAAAGCTGCCTGTGTTGGCCCAGACTGGAGAGGCGCACTGGGGCTCTCCAAGCTGAGTGCTGGGGCTGCCCACCTCCTCTTCCTCCCTTAGAGCCTCAGGTAAGGGAGGCTTGTGGGGAGGCTGAGATTTCCTCTGGTTCTTTCTCTGCTCAAAAACTCTCTATGGCTTCCCACAGAATAAAGCCTTGATTCTTGAACCTGGCATTTGGGGGCCTTTGTGACCTACCTCGTCTGTCTCTTCTCTTCTCTCTGCCATCATTTCTCTCTTCCAAGCTCCCAGGAGGCAATCATACCACAGGGAGCCAGTTAGTCTGCCCTTTGGCTTAACTTGTCCCTTTTTGCCTTCCCTCCAGGAAGCTGCCCAAGCTCCCTCCCGCTGCTGCAGGTCACAGGCTGCAGATCCAGGAGTCAGCTGCCAGGGGTCAGATGCCACTTCCCAGGAGCCTTCTCCCAACCTCCCTCCCTAGATGGAAGTAAATTCTGCTTCCAAGCATTCAGTCACCAAAATAATAAACCAGTCCACCTGGGAATCTAACCTCCAATCCAGTAACTTCTAGTGAATTTGCCTCTAAACAGTAGCCTTCTAGGGTCATAAAGCAATCATAGAGAGAGGACACTGAGTGGAATTTCAAGTAGGTAATGGGGTCTGTGTTGGGGCAGGTATGGTGAGGTAGGGCAAAGGTAAAGCTGCTTTTCTGGCTACTCTGCTTTGTGCTCAAGTGCTGCCCTAACCATGGGATGGGGATTTGGCTGAACTGCTGACATCAAGAATTAGGATAGTTATTTGAATAAACCTTTATCCACATCTAGTTTTTTTTCCCCCTCAGGCCAACCAAGGAGGGGATTACTATGCCCATTTTATAGATATGCGCTTTGAGGATCAGAGAAAGAAGGGATGTGTTCAGAGATGTTTAGCTTGTAAATAGCAGAGCCAGGACTCTAAAGTTTGGATCTGGGGGTCCACCATCAATCTCTGGGTGTGGTCCACAGGTTCTCTCATCCCTTTGGCAATCATTCTTCAACTGTCTGCTGCCTTTACACTTGTTTTTCCCTCTGCCAAGAATGGCCTTCCCTTCAATCCACCTAATGAACTCTTATTCACCTTTCTAAACCCTACTCAGCATGACCTTCCCCTTCTTAAAGTTTTCTCTACTCCTTCCCCTGCAGCATGCTGACATGCCCTGTGCACTCAAGTTGATGGTGCTGCTGCTCATTCTCCCTCTTGCTGCCCTCAAGTATGGGGGCTCCAATATTTGCCATGGGCTCTCATGCCTCTGTCCCTGGGTAAGTGGCCAGCATAGGACAAGCCTGGAAGAGGAAAAAGTGGTAGCTTCGTAGGTATGCCCTGCAGGCTGAGTAGGACATAGCCACAACCAGGAAACAGCAGGCCCAGCAGACTGGATATGCATGGAAACATGGACCCAGGGAGAGGCTTTGAGCAGGGAGGTAGAAAACCCAGAAGATACTGCAGGAAAGACTGCAGGTTGGCAGGGCAGATTGGAGTGGAAGGGACATCAGAGTCAGATAGACTAGCTGCTCACTAGCTCCTTCTCCAAGTTGTTCATTTGTTGTTGTTAGGTGCCCTCGAATCAGGTCTGACTCATAGCAACCCTAAATACAACAGAATGAAACACTCCCCAACACTGTGCCATACCCAGCACCATGTCAGCGCTTCTCTGCTATTCATAGGGTTTCCAATGGCTAATTGTTGCAAGAGTGGGTTTCCAGGTCCTTCTCCCATTTTTGCAGTGCTGTGGATCAAACTTAGTTCCTCAAAGAGTGTGGAGCAGCACTCTACCAACTGAGCTAAACAGTTGGTAGAGTGCTGGGTTTAGTTCAGTTGGCAGAGCTGCTCCAAACTGAGGACCTAGGTTCCATCCCCAACCCCAAAAAAGCAGGACGACATGGACACCTGCTCCCAAAGCAATCCTGAAAACAATCAGCCATTGAAAATCAGTGAGTCGGACCCACTTGTTCATAGCACGCTCAAACTGCAGACACAATCCTCAGGCACTAGCAGCAAACTAAGGAGCACCATGAGATGAGAGAGAAAAAGCCTCCCACTTGGATGAGTCAGGGGCGCTTCCTACAGCAGCATCCACTCCTGGGATGACTATGGTCTGCTGAGGTGCAGAGAGGGCTGCCCAGCAGGGACATGGCCTAAGCAGAAGCTCGGATGGGAGGTGCTGCTTCTTGTGAATCGGTGCCCTGGGGCCTTGATGGCTAGCTTGGGCCTCACTCCCTCCATAACAATGTCAGATGTATGGACAGGAGAGTAACAGGCTCTAGGATTGGAGGAGGCAAGACAAGAGGAGACAGAGGCACTGCAGACAGTAGGGGAGGGAAGGAGGATGAGGTGGTATGAAGGGTGGAGTCAGCAGGGAGGGTGGCCTGTGGCACCCTGGTGAGGAGAGAGGAGGGAGGTGGTTCCAAACTTTCTAGGCTTAGCCTAGCTAGACTGTAGAGATGGAGCCATGGGTAAGGGTGTGCCCAGAAAGGGCCACCTTTCCTTTCAGGGCTCCACGCCCAACCACAAATTCTCCCCTGGGCCAGCACTGGACGCACTGCCCCAAGAAGTCCAGCGGTCAACTCATTCTTTCTGTTTCCAGTAGAAACTAACCCCTCCTCGGTCCCCTCCACAGCAAAGGCACCCTCAGGCTAACCTAGCAGATCTTGAGACCAGAGGTCTCTCTCTTCACTGTCTCAAATAAGACACTGGCCTAGAAGAGGAGATAAGGTAAAATTAGATGGCCACAATACCACCACCACCACCACCACCACCACCACCACCACCACCACCAGAAACGCTGGACTTACTTTGTGTCGGCACATACTAAGCACTTCATGAGCGCACCTGAAAGTTGAAAGTCTCATGAGAGCACACAGATTGTGTTATGGATTCCATTTTGCCCAGAAGAAAACTGTGGCTCACAGGCCTGGAGCTTGTCCAGGATCGGCGGGGCCAGTACACAGGGAAGCTGCTTCAGTGCCAAGGTCTACTGTGTCCTTAACTATCCAGCTACCCTGGCTCTCATGCCTTCACACTTAGGTGTCACCATGGATTCACCTGACCAGTCAGATGTAGAGAAAGGCACTAGGGGGGAGATGATTTTAAAGCCCAGAGAAGAGGTGGGCATGGTTTCCAGGCAGAGAGCCTAGGTGGTGCAAAAGTGGGTCTTGGTATGGGAACAGGAATGTGGAGGGTAGAAACAGGGAAGGGAGCGCTCACACACAGATCGAGACCTCCCATAGTCTCTCCAATAAAATAAATATTTAATTCCATTTTTCCAGTAACAGACGCGGCTCTAAATACTTTACTCACTTAATCTTCATAACAACCCTAGGAGGTTGTACTATTATTATCCCCAGTTTACCGACGTTATCCAGTGGCAGAGTGAGGAATCCAGAGTCCTAGCTCTTAAAAGATACCCTACACGGCTCCCAGCTTGCTTTGCAGCCGGGCACCAGCTCCACCATCTTGCTAGAGGCCGCTAAGGCTCAGAGAGGTGTGCGCTCTTGGCCAGGGTCACACAGCGAGCTTCCCCACGGGTCCCAGTCCAATGGGCACCAAGTGGACCCGCAACCAGAGCTAGAGGAACGCCAGGAGCCCTCAGCTCTCTCCCCGGTCCCTCACCCCTTCCCCTCGGAGCCCCGCCCCGGACGTGCTGGGCCCCAGGCCCCGCCCCGAGGCTCTGCCCACACACCCCTCGCCACACCAGTGGCGCCAGCCAATGGCTGGGGTCCTATAAACGCAAAGATCTGCGCGCTCTCAGGCGAGAAGAGGCAAAAAGGAAGAGGTAGCGCCAGTGAGAGTGCAGGACGCGGGCTGCGGGTCCGGGAGTGAGCGTGCCTGGGAGCGGGAGGCCAAACGAAGGGAGTCGGAGTCGGAGTCAGAGTCGCAGTCGGAGTCTCGGGACCGGAGCGCAGCCTGAGCCGAAGAGCGCCGCCCGCTCGCCTCCCAGTTGCCGCCCGCGCACCCGGCACAGCCAGAGTCGCCAGCGCAGAGCGGCCATGGAGCCCAGCAGCAAGGTGAGTCGCGCGCCGAAGAACAAAGCGGGACCTCCGCGGACCGCTCCTCTCGCGCGGGCCTCTCAGGCCGCCCGCGCGCTGTGCGCCGGGGACCGGCGGCGCGCCTCTCTGAGCTCGACTCGGCTCGGGTCCAGGGCGCAGCGCTCTGCCGGGGCTGGGAGCGCGGTGGCTGGGCTCGGAATCTGGCGGGCGGGAGGGGACAGCGTGCGCATTTGGCATCCGCACGGAGTCCCCGGCTTCCTTCTGCGAGCGCCCCACCATCCACGCGGCCCGGCGGGGGCCGGGGACACAGGGCCGAGGCGCTGCACGTCGCGCACGACCTCTGCGGCGGCTACCCAGCTCCCGCTCCTCCCGGTGCTGGGGGATGGGACCCGAGCGCAGTGCCCATTGGCTGAGCCGGCCGAGCCCCCGGCCCGGCCCAGGCCGCTGAGCGAGGGAGGCGGGACCAGTCTGTGCGTCTGGCTGCTGCTCACCTCGCCCGCGCGCTGCGCTGGGTGAGCGGCCAGGCCGGAGGACCTTCCCCGGCCTCCCGCCGTCCTCGCGCCAACCTCCGGAGGCCGACTGCACTTTTTTCAGGCCCGGCTCCAGCGCAGGGGACCGGGGCCCCTCTTCACGAGTAGTGCTGGCCCCAGAGTTTTTGCTAAGTTCCGGGCAGATGAGTTTCGCGGATGCACGTTTCCTGGCCCGGGCCGACAGGGAGAGCACCCCAGAGAGGGGGTACCCGGCTGGAGCTGAGCTGGAAGAGCGCATGCTAGGGGTAGGGAACGAAGCACTCCTTTCTGGGGGCAAACTGCCTAGATAGGATCTCTATCTTTTTTTTTTTTTTTCCATCTGTAAAAGGCATGTCCTGTAGGGGATCTTGGTGACTCTGCCCCAGAACAGTTCCTTTTCAACAAGAATTTATTAAGCCCCTCTTATATGTAAGGACATACTTCCGTCTCGCCCTTCTTCGCTCTTCTTCTCTAGGATATTTTAAAGTCACCTTTTCCTCTAAAACATTCCCTCTTACCTACCTAGCTTTTTCCATCCCCTCGACCGGGAAGGCACAAAGACGCTTCCCTGCCCCTCTTTTTTCTTAGCCAGGGACGCCCCAGCACAGGGCTCAACTCTTAAATTGCCTTTGCTAGTGGCTGTGGTGAGGTCCAGCGGGACTCCTCAAGCCTTGGTCCTCCAGCTGGAGCTGAGGCGCGGAGGAAGCTCTGTGGTCACTCCCCAGTCACACTCCCGACAGTCAGCTGAGTTACAGTGCTGGAATCTAACGGAAATAAAAATGGAAGAGAAGTGACAAGGGCTGAGACCCCCAAAAGCCCAAGTACTTGTGTTATCTCAGATCTTTGGCAGGCCACTTAACTTCTCTAGGCCTCTGTTTCTCCACAGGAAAAGTGGGGATAACTTTTTTCCACTTCATCAAAGAAAAGCACTGTCTATTCGGTATGTGATGCCAGATCTATTTGTCTGTTGAGTGGGTAAGTGAATATTCTGAGTGCAGACAGAAGAGTGGAACAGGAAATCAACTGCCACTTACAGTTTACCTGGCTAGTGGCTAAAATGCTTTTTAGTGTCCCACTCTGGTTCCTCACTAGTCAGGAGCTCAGAGAAAGGAAATAATTTTTCTAAAGTCACCCAGCTAAGGGGCTGAGCTGGGTTTGAACCCAGGCCAATCAGAAAAGTCTTTCTTTTCTGCCTCTGTCCTTTTTTCACGAACATTTCTTGAATTTTGAGCAGAGGTGAGAGAGTTTGCCTAACTTCAAAGGCAGCCTTTTGCCATCTGGTTTAAATGTTGCAACAGGTGGCTACTTTTTCACAAAATGCTTTCTACCGTTTCCAGTGTCTGCTCCATCAATAAACATTTCCGAGCACCTCCTTCCCAGTGGTTTATCTATGTTTATAAATTCAGGTGCAAGTATTGTTGTATTAGTAAGTTGTGTGTCTACATAAAGTAGAAGTCTCAGAATACAGGGTAGTGGGGACAGTCAATGTTTTTGCCCAAGTTCTCTTTGATCATGGTATATACATTCCGGAGGAAAGCCCTTCCATGTGGAGACTGCTGATTCGATCAGCGCCCCGGCCTTTTTGTCCTGGGTGTTACACTGAGGCTTGAAGAGCTTGTCTCACTTGTGTTTGTCTTGCTCTGCTGTGTTCCTCTTCATCTTCTTGGAGCTGCGAATTGACTTCCCAGTGTGCTCCTCTGCAGCTCCTAGTAATGAGCTTAACTGAGCAGGAAATAGGGAGGGGACAGGGACAGGTGGAGTGGCCTGGCCAGCCAGGGGTTCACTCATGATCCCTTCTGAGCAGAAGGTAGGGATGAGCCCTGCCCTGGGATGTCTCCCTTCATCCATTGTGAAGAGCTAGTGGCTAGTCCCGATGCCCTCTACTTTGCTGACCAGTCTCTGCCTTCAGACAAAGGAGAAGTTAGGAATCTGCAGGGTTCCCCAACCCCTGGTGGTACAAAAAGTAAACATATGTGAAGTCCTGCAGTGTGGTCTTGAATCTCAATTTTGCTTAGCTGCCTCATCTGAATGATGTATCTTTTTACCATTATAATGTCTAACAGTTCAGACAAAAAAAAAAAAAAAAGGTGAGTATCTATCCCCATAGATGCTCCATGAACATTCATTGCTTTCTTGGACTCCCATGATGCACTGTGCTCACCTGGGCCCCCAGGTAACCTGTACTTGGGCTTTATTCTCTATCCAGAACTCTGGCATTCTGGCAGTGTGAGTTTGGGGGGATCAGGAGGCCAAGCTGTGAGTATTACTTAGGTAAATCATTAAAGCTCCCACTGGTCAGTTCTTCCAAATAGGGGTTTTTCAGGAAGGTGGTGTTCAGAGATGGCATGTGGGTGAGAGCGTGCCAGAACCAGAGCAAGGACAGCTAGTATGGCCGCCTGCCGTGGCTTAGCCTTCCTTGTTCCCAGCTACCTCCCTAAGTCTGGATCAGCTCTTGGGTAATTTGAAAAAGACTTTCACAGGGCTGGGGTGTAGCTCAATGGCAGAACACTTGCCTAGCATATGCACGGCCCTGAGTTCATCCCCAACACTGCAAAGATAAAAAGTAAAATGAAAAAGACTTTAATGTCCATTATCTCCTAGGATCCTCACAACTGCCCTGGGAGGTAGATATGACTCATGATGACTCTGCCAAGATCACACCCTCAGCCAGCCTTTCCAGGATGACATAAGAGGATAAAGGAAAGTCAGAGCAGGAAGAGACAGACCTTCCAGCCCGTAGTTTAGGCCTCCATTTGACAGATGGGGAAACTGAGGCCAGAGAAGTGAAGAGACTAATCTAAGACAGTGCTACCATAAAAGATTTGAGGTATTCTATGGTGTTAAAAAGAGACAGATAACTTCTCTACTCTCCTGTGTTCTGTGCCATCTTCCACCCACCCCAAATGGGCAGAAATCTCTAGGCTTTGGGACTTCCTGAACTTTTTCTGGGGACAGTAGGACTCTAAAGATTGGATTAGATAGAAGTTGACAACTGAACCCCTTCTGTGAGTAGAAATAAAACAAAGTAGAGAAATGGCTTTCCCAGGAGCCTTGGTTTCCTTCTCTGTAACAGGGAGGCTTCTGTACCCTTGGTGGATGTGGTGACACTGGCCTTGTGCCCTCAGTCAGGGTGGTGGCTATTTTAAGTGGATAGACCCTTTGTTTGGCCACACAAACAACAAACAGCCCTAAGATCATCTTTGTCAGGTGCTGAGCCGTCCAGGGATTCCACCCTAATTGCCCTAGAGCTGGGTCAGCTCCAAATCCCCCATAATCAGCTTGTGAATTCAGAGAGCTCAGCCCTGCCCAGGGCCTCTGGTCATAGGGTGTCAGGGCCTAGGCACCAAGGGTACAGGCATCTAGCTCCCTCTCCCCACCAGACCGAGAGTTGAGGAAACCTGGAACAAAGGGAAAAGTGTGCAACATTGGCTTGGGGCCTGTCACCTCACCCTTCACCTCACTCCTGAGGATAGACATATGGAAGCCACTCAGTCTGGTAACCACTGTCCCCAGGATGGTGGACACTAGGAAGGCTCCGGGCTGGACTTACGGGCTCAGAGAGACTGTGTCCTGGCTGGCGGGCCCAGCCCTGGCTACCAAAACAAACCTCCAATTGTTAGCTCCCTCCAAGGGAGGGGTGGAGTAGAGCCAGAGGCCTGGCAGTAGCTGATGCATAAACATTGGGGTTTTGTAGTCACTGAGCTGGGGGATGTCAAGCCTCGAACCTAAGCCGGAAAGATGTATGGGGCTCACCCTCTTCAGGATTTTGCTGGCTTTTGCTTTCCCAGGCCCTCAACACCTTGGGAAGGGAGAGAGCTTTTGCCAGGCCCCAGCCGATGGAGGCTACCAATGCTTCTGCTGGACAGAGCAGCTAACGAGATTGATTTGACCAGAGCTCATCTCCCTTGCTCTAGAATTTGGGGATATTGCAGCAAAGGGCCACTTCCAAAATAGCTCTACGTTAGACTCTCAGCTAGCCACGTGTCTTGTGGGAGCTGTATCCCCAACCCAAATGTACATAACACTTACCTCTCTGGGTCAGCTGCATGGGGTGTGTGCAGTAGGCTTAGGGAGTGCTGGGGAGCACAGGTTGCTTTTCATAGCAGTGGGGCCCAGATGTCCAGGGGCCAAAAGGCCCTCTGCTGGAGGAAGAGGAGCACTTTCTTGGGATGGGCCCCAGCTAGAGGAAAGAAGGAAACGGCCCTCATTGAGAATCCGCCTGTGGCGGTCTTCCTGAGCACCTCCTGCTCTGGCCTATGTCTTCCTCAGCACCCTGCCATGGGTAATGGCTTGGAGTGGCCTTCACAGCATGCCACAGCTACCCTGTCCCAGGCATCTGTGCTGCTCTGGGCTTACCTTGCCTTAGCCTTAGGTGCTGCCTGTGGCACAACGAAGGGCTACATTGGTGTGACAGCCTCGTTCATCTTGTGGCCAGAGCTGACTGTGGAGTCCAGCATCCATCCCAGCAGTCAGGGCTCAAATCATTGCCATCTGCGGCATGGTAGTGGCAATCCTCAGTGCCAACACCCTGAATGGTGGCGCCAGCCTCTACAGGCATATTTCCTCCAGCTGGGTAACAGCCTGAGCCTGAGCCTGAGTGGCCTGGCAGCTGGCTCTGCTGTCAGCATTGTGGGCGACACCAGTGTATGTGGACACTGCTCAGCAGCCCTGCTTGTTTCTGGGCATGGTCGCGATCCTCATGCTGGCCGAGTACTTGGCCTCTGTGATCTCAGCATTGCTATCTTCTTCATAAAGCAGTCCTTCTCTGATCTTATCAGCCACAGACTATGATGTGAAGAGCACCCCACTCCACCGCAGAACCGTCAGCCTGACTTACAGGCATTTGCAGCTACCCTTTAGTAACTGATCTTCTTCTTCTTCTTCCCCCCCCCCCCCCCCCCCCCCCCACGTACTGGAGGTTGAACCCAGGGCCTCACACTTGCATGCTATACAAGTGCTGGACCACTGAGCTGCACCCCCAGCCCTTTTTTTTTTCCTTCGCTTTTTTGAGACAGGGTCTCACTAAGTTACGCAGACTGCCCCTGGTCTCGAACTTGCTATCCTCCTGCCTCTGCCTCCCAAGCCGCTGGGATTACAGGCGTGCGCCCCTATACCTGGCTCTAGTAACTGGTCTTAAATTCACAGTGTCCTGGTCGTCTGGTCTGTGGACCTCATCCTTGCCCTCACTGGCCTCATGCTGAATCTACCTCTCACCCATCCAGGCCCCTGGCCAGTGAGGTTACCCCACCCATCTGGATGAATTAGAGTGTCATTTCTGTCTTCACTGGACGTTTATTTATAAGAGCCGACCTGTTCATACGTCTGTGGATCAGCCCTCCATTTCCCAGTGACATAAAACCTTTAGACAGTATGCTACATTGTGGGATTACCATTTACTCTGACACTTATAAAACGCTGCACCTGGGCCTGCTGGGCCCTGGTACTGGAGCCATGTCCAATAGAAATCTCTTATGTAACTAGAAAAAAAATTGGATTAAAAAAAAAAACCTAGACGTAATGGATCCACCTAAAGAGAAGCATAAAAGTAAAAGAATAAATACCTTTCTCTCTGTTGTCGTGCCTTGGTGTTTACCTGCAGAGACCTTCTTGGGCATGTGTAGATCTGTGCCTGTAAATGTAGTTGGGTAATTTGTTCTCACTTTCTATGAGTTCTTTGCAACAAGTCTCATTGTTGGATGGTGTTGAGTCAGGTCCGACTCATAGCGACCCTATATAGGGTTTTCAATGACTGATTGTTTCGGGATTGCTTTGGAAGTGGATTGCCATGTCCTCCCATTTTGGGGGTGTGAGGGATCAAACCCAGGGCCTCAGTGCAGAGCAGCACTCTACCAACTGAGCTAAACCCCCGCCCGTTACAGAAGACTTAGAGGTAAATATTTGCAATATTTATCCCAGTACCATAGCAGATATCATTGTATAAGTTCATTAACTCTCCCTTCCATATACAAAAGGTACTTCTATACACTGTACCTAGGTTTTGTTGTTGTTGTTGTTTTATTTATCTTTTTTTTGGTTGTTGTTGTTTTGTTTTTCGAGACTGTGTAGCCCAGGCTGACCTCAAACTCATGATCCTCCTGCCTCAGCTTCCTAAGTTCTGGTATTACAGGCATGCACCACCATGCCCGGCTTTCTTTTTCTCTTTTAATAGTCCACCCTGGGGCTCTTTTTCAAGTCAAGTATGTACAGATGTGTTGCATTCTTTCCAACAGCTGCATAATATTCCATTACAGACACATCCACCATGATTTAGAAGTAGTACCCCTACACTTTCTTCATACCACTCATTACCTGATATATTACATGTATTTATTTTCTGCCCTTGCCCTCAACTAAAATATCAAGTTGCACAGGCAGAGATTTGGTTTCATTTATCACTGAATCCTCATTGACAAGGACAGTGTTAGGAACATGCATTGAGGCATAATCTTTACTTAGTAATATCTTAGGTTTAAGAACTGAACCTTTAGGGAAAAGGACTTTTGTAAGGTTGCAAAAGTGGAAGAGCTAGGACTTGTTGCTGAGAGTGACTGTAACCTATATACATGCTCACATTAATTTTATCTTAGCCGAATTTTGTGGTTATCATGCCACTGAATGTGTACTCCTCAGGGGTGCCAGCTTCTCCAGGGTCTAGTTCCTGACCTAATGCCCATGTACATGGACCAGGGACCAAGTTGTTTGCATTTAATATCCTATTATAGGGTGAACACCTTTTCAGTTCTTTAGGAAATAGGATGTGTTTTTGCCTAAAAGGCTTTGAAAATCCTTCATGATTCATGTATCGGGTTTGCATCTAACAGTTCAGGGAACTTGTGTCTTAAATCAAGAGGTTTGACAAACTTTCTATAAAAGGCGAGGGAGTAAATATTGTTGGCTTTGTGGGCCATAGGATTTCTGTCTGCCTCAACCACTCAACTGAGCTGTTACAGCACAAAAACAGCCACAGTCGATACACAAATGAGTGTGGATGTGTTCCAACAAAACTTTATTACTGGTTATTGAAATTTGAATTTAGTATAGTCTTCATGTATCACAAAATAGTACTGGTAGGTCTTCCCTCCCCCTCCCCCAAGTGTCTTAGAAATGTAAAGCCCATTCTTAGCTGCATTTATCCAGAGGTCATAGTTTGCCAACCTTGACTTAGAGCAAAATCCAGCAAAGTGGCCAAAAGGTTTCCTAGCTTGAGCCTGAGCTGTCTCAGCTCAGAATGGACAAGGCCTAGCGAGTTGCTGGAATGAAATTTGACCTACATAGAAAGTGCCAGGTAGAAACCTTGTTTCCTTCAGGGACCAGTACCCGGAAGCAGGGGGGAGGGACCTGACCAGGAAGGACATAGACTGGGGCATCAGAGACCCCTCAGTTTGAGTTTCACAGAAGCCCAGGAACCACTGGGTATGAGCTTTTTCCTCTCCAAAGCTCTCGTTTCTTCCTGCTCTGTGTAGTCAGAGCAATCTCAGTCTCTCCCTGGAGTGGAGCAGAGCAGAGCTGGTTCTTGGTGGTTAAATCAGGCCCTGTGAGCAGCCCCTGACAGGAAACCTAGTGCCTCACTGGTGCTGCTGATAAGTGCCCAGCTCCCTGCCCTCCTCCCCCTTTAACTGATTGAAGAGCACCTTCTGCCTCCAGGGCCACTGTGGGGTGCCCAGAGGCTCAGTCATGCAGGAGTCCTGACAAGGGCGAGAGGGCTTGAAGGAAATGCCTTCCAGAAGAGTCCCTACTCAGGTCACGTGAAGGTCAGGCTTCTGCAATTAGACCATCAGCTCATCTTGACAAGACTCTGCAGAATGGAATGGAAGGGGCCACGGTAAAACTCCAGGCCAGGAGTGTCCAGGAAACTCAAATCCTCACCTGGCTTTTGTTTGCTGTTCTCCGACTGCCGTTCTCCAGCCTGCCCTCAGGTTCTGTAAGTCGGTAACTCATACTTCAGCACACCTCTACAAGCCACACAGGAAGCAGTGGGATGGGGCCAAGATGGAGTGCCGCCGCATGCTGCTGGAGTAGGCCTTCCTCCCACCAGGAATGCCCTGCCTCAGACCACCAGTGCTACATGCTCTCCCTCTGCCAACATTGACCAAGAGCCTGTGTGCAGCAGGCCAAGCCCAGGCCCGCAGCACTGTGCGGAGGAACGGCATACAGGCGGGGCCCCTGCTGTCCTGCAGCTCACACCACGCCACATTCAGTAGCCATTTCCTTAATCTGGCTGTGTCAGTCGCCGTTATGTCCCCACAGTACTGTCCTGTCTACCTGGAATGTAGTCTTGCTCTTGTTTTCCGACTTGGCAGACGCTCTGCTTGTCCTTCATGGCCTTACTCCAGGGTCACCTCCTAGGAACTCATCTTTCTTTGACTCTCGGCAAAATTAGAAGTCTCTTCCGCCAGGGCTCCCAGAGCTCCTCGTACCAGCCCAGCTGAAGTCCAGGCCGCACTGACCTCTAAGTGTCTTCATCTGCCTCCCCACTGGCGCCCACTGACCACTAGCCCTTCCCTTGATTTCAGGCCTGGGCCTGCTTGATCCTGAACCCCAGCCGCAGCACGGAGCCTACAGGGCCTGAAGTGTGGGGCATTGAGTATATGAGTGAGTTCAATGCAGCGGCCTGCCTGGTGGATGTGGATATAATCTAGGGCTTGGTAGACAGGTTTTCTAAAGTGGAGTCTGACCTCTACCTGCCAATGGCAAAGTCTTGCAGAGGGGTTTGTCTTTGTCTCCTAGCAGTTCCCTCCAGTCAGGGCCACAAGATGTCTTCAGCAGCCCAGGGACCTCTGGCACATCAGAGCCAGGCTTAAGTAAGTCAAGGAACAAGACCGTAGTAATAGTTCTTGACTCACACAGCTTGGGCCACAACTTCACTCACTCATGCTCTACCTGCGTAATTTTTGTCAAAATCCATGGATTGTCTATATTATTTTTCACTTAATATTTTTATTTAAATTGTTTTGTTCTAAGTAATATGAAATCATGGGGCTTATAAAAAACTTTATTTTGGATAGCTGATCCAATCACATGCTTAAGAATTCAAAAATATGCAAAAGGATATAAAACAAAGGGTCCCTTTTACCCCACCCCTACCCACCCAGATTACCAAATTACATTGATACCTTTCATTTTCATTCTTTTAAGTTTGTTGTTGTTAGGTACCTCGAGTCACATCCAACTCAGAGAGACTGTACAACAGAACCAAACACTTTCTGACACTGTGTGGTGCCTGGCACTGTCTGTGCTTCTCTGCTATTCATAGGGTTTTCAAAGGCTGATTATTTCAGTATTATTTTGCAAGTGGACTGCCAGGTCCTTCTCCTGTTTTTGCGGTGCTAGGGATCAATCCCAGGGCCTCAGAGAGTGCAGAGCAGCACTCTACCAACTGAGCTAAATCCCAGCCCTTATTCTTTTAAGTAGGTACGCATATTCTCCATCCCCTCCAATATTGTTTTTCTTTTACACAAAGGGTAGCATACACCACACACATTGTTCTGAAACTTGCTTCTTTCTGAACACTGTAAGGTGGAAAATGTCCCAAAACAGTACATAAAGAGCTTTATTTTTATGTATTCCATTCTATAACTATGCCACATCTCAATAGATCATAGGTTTACATTGCTAGTTTTATTTCTATACCAATGTGTTCTAGAAAAATAGGTAGCTTGCATACCATAAGTATCACATCTGGACAACTCTGAGCTAATGCATGTAACTTACCAGACAGAAAGCCCAGTACATGGTGGGGCCCAGCTGTCACTGCTGAACCCTGCTGCTGATACTTAACGTCTTTCTACAAGCCTCTTCAGTCTCAGTGGTTTCTTGGTGACTGGGGTATGGCCAGGGCCCACCAGAGGATTGTCACATGTTCAATATCCACTCAGCTGACAGCCCTGGGTCTGAGGGCTCCCTAGAGTGTTGAGAGAAGGGAGACCTGGAGGGCAGTGCCAGAGTGTATTGAGGGGGGATGCCTTTTGATTTGAGCCACAAAGGACAGGATTTAGAGGGAAATCTGTGCTCCAAGGCAGGAAGAAAGCCGTAGGGCATAGGATGAGAGTGTCCAGAGGTTGACTAAGGAGAGGCAGGCAGGCAGACCAGAGGGAGGAAGTCTCCAGCATGCTGATGCATAGTGAGCTGTGCACTGGGGCCTTCTAGGCCTTCTTCCTTTCTTAGCCTCTGATGTGAGAACTGTGGCTTTGGCAGTCCTTGCCCTGTGGGCTTCTGGAGAATGAAAAGCTCATACTAGGAACCTATCTGATAAACACCTACACCCAGCACTATCTGTGACGATCTTGAAGTCAGCACTGGTACTGTGTTTGGGGAGAAACTGAGGTCTGGATACCCACAGCAAGACCATGGCTGAGCTGAGTCTAGCCTCTGCTGCCCTGGAGTCTCCTCAAGGCTCTCCTGCAGCTTAGGATCCTGGGCTTCCCTCCCCCACCTGCAGGGCCCAGCTGCGGAGGTATAGGCGGATGCCAGTTGTTTCTTTGGAGTGCCTCCCACAACCAGTTAAGGCCTGCCTAGTGTCACATTTCTTGGCTTCCTCATTTTAAAAGCTGGAAAGTCTACCTTTGTCTAGCCAGGAGGACACCTTGCTGGCCTTTTTCTGCATCACAGCAGGGCCTCTTCCCTTCTGCTGTCTTCCTGCCCTCAGCTTCCACAGCCAGCTCCTTCGGCCCTTTGCCTCTTGGGAACACTTTGGCCCAAAGCTCTGTAGCCTTGTGTTGTGATCTTTTCCAAAGCACGTTTCTGGCTGGTATGTCATCTGTGAACAAGTAACACTGGAAGTTCATGGTCTGGGGGGACATCGCTGTGAGGAGCACTGAGTGGGGAGTCCGGAACCTTGAGCATCCCAATCCTGGCTCTGCTGCAAACCCTTGAGTGGTTGGGAAGTTATGTCTTCCTCTCAGGGTTCAGCCTCCTGCCTGGGCTGGGAAGGAGAGGGCAGGGTGGGACCATGTCTCTAGTGCTGACAGATGTGACTGTCCCCATTTTACCGACAAGCACATGGAGGGTGGGGGAAGCAGTGGGGCAGCACCCTGCTGGAGTTTGCCCTGTTAGTAGACATATAGGCTGGAGTCAGGGCTCAGCACCTTGGGCTCAGAATTCAAGGTGCTTCCTCCCCATCTGTGCTGCTCCTTTCACATATTTTGGCTCCCTGTGTGAGAGGATTAGTTCCTGGGCCACCTGGCCCCAGAATGAGACTGCAGAAAATCTAAGGCCTCGCCCTCTCTAGCCAAGACCTGGCTGCAGAGAGGGAAGACCCTGTTTCCTCTACCCAGTAAAAGGTCTAGAAGTCAGCTGGGCAGGTTTGGGCACCTGAGGTCAGAAAGTGGCCAAGTTTCCTGGGAGAAGGATGGGTGTGGTGCCAGGAGCCAGGCAAGATATCAGAACATGGGAACCCGCCAGCCTGGGCTCTGCTCTGTAGTAACCTGGGCCCAGACATGCCCATAACCATGTGATTTCTTTTCTCTGCAGAAAGTGACAGGCCGGCTCATGCTGGCCGTGGGAGGGGCAGTGCTCGGATCGCTGCAGTTCGGCTACAACACTGGAGTCATCAATGCCCCCCAGAAGGTGAGTGCTGAGCCATCCTTGGCCTTGGGACACTGTGCCCGACACACCTACACGCTCACACTGCCTCGTGGGTGTCAGAGTCATTGACATCAAGTTCCCGTCTACTTCCCCTGGAATCTTAGAATCCTAGGGTCTGTACAGATCCTCAGGACCAGTTTCCTAGCCAGCACAGACATTTATAATAATCAGAGCAACACATAGTATAGTGAAGCATTTGTATGACAAGCCAGGGCTCCCAAGGGCTCTCTTGGCGCGTAACTCACTAGAGGCTCACTGTGGCACTCTAAGGCAGGCAGATAGGCAGGCAACATTCATTGTTCCCAACCTGGTGGGGGTGGGGCAAGGATAGACAGAGAAGAGAAACCTGCCCTGTGTCACCCATGTAGTCAGAGACAGCGCTGGTATCCATGCTACCCTGCCGGGTGATCCTCAGGCCTGAGTTCGTACCCCATCCACACTTCTTACAGGGCATCCAGTTTCAGGTTGAATCTGCGTCCTCTCCCTAGAGGCTCAGTGTCAGGCAAAACAAAAGTGGCGTCTTGCCCTAGGGAATGGCGGGAGGTAGGGATCTGACTTCCTTCTCCCCACGGCTCATCTTAACTCTGCCCTCACTTGTTCACTAAGATGTCAAGACTGGAAGAGACACTGGTGATCACTCCAGCCCACACTGCTTGCCTTAGAGAGAGAGAAGAAGAAAGGGGGGGTTATAATCGAGTCCCTCCTCTATAGTAGGCGTCTTGCATGCATTTATGAGGTTGGGTAGTGAGTCCCACTTTATGGACCCGGAAGCTGCCCAGGCTGATAAAATGATTAGCAGGCCCAAGGTCGCATAGCTACTGAATGGTAGAGTCAGAGTCAGAAGCTTTGGGTCTTCCTGACCTACTACCTTGTCATTTTAAAAATTCATTCCTTTGCAGGGAGCATGAAGTGAGACTAGAGAGTTGTCCTATCAGGACAACATTCACTGTTCGCACGGGTGAGGCTAGACAGTGAGTGGGTCTGGCTTCTGAGGGTCGAAGGCCTGCTGGGGGAGCCAGGCAGTGGAGTCAGACCTGGGCTTCTTCCAAGTAGGCGGAGGGAGGCTGTGGGGGCCACACCCGATGCCGGAGAGCAGGTCACCAGGAAGACTTGGCCTGCTGAGTCATGCTGAGCTGCTGCAGTACTGATGGGACTTTTCCAGGCTTGCCTGCCATGGCGACCATGGGCCCATGCCTAGAACAGCCCCAAGCCCAGCTTTTACTAAGTGCTCTGAACAGCTCTTGCCAAGGTGTGTGATCTGGATGGAAAATCGGCAAGATAGTTGAGGAGGAAATGAAGTTGAGCTCTCCACCTTGGCTGTACATTGAGGTCCCCTGGATACCCCCAGAATCAGATTTAATTGGTCTGGAGGCTGTTTGCACATGGAATCTAGATGCCTCCTAGCTGATTCTGTTGGGCAGCCCAAGTTGAGAACTAGTGGGTTTGGTTAAGCAAGGTCTTGACTGTGGTCACAGTGAATTAATGGTAGAACTAGGACGAGTTCAGGATAGAGGAAGTGTTTTCCCTAAACAGAATCAGAGGGCAGGGGTGAACAGGGGGCGACCGAAGAGGAGGAAGACGATGGCCCAGAGGGGAGAGAGCCACATGTCCTGTAAAGGGCGAATGCTTTGGTATGTCAGGAGGAGAGGAAAAGTTGTGGAGCAAAGGCAAGCCAGAGCTGGGCCACTGTGGGCCTTCTGGGCAGGTCTGATCTGCCAACAACCATGCATGCCAGCCACCAGCATGTCATGGTACTGTCAGAATGGGTATGCGGAGGACAGACTTCACTCCTTAATGGTGTATCTTAGTGGCCCTCAAAGATAATACATATTTTGCCCAAGATTTTAAAAAGGGCAAGTTAATCCAAAATATTATTTGCATGGAGGTTTTATAGAAATGACAAATATAAATGTTACACAGGAAAAAAAAAATATGAGGACGGTCAGGGCTCGTGGAAGAGGGCAGATATGATCAGATCTGTATCTTAGGAAACAGATTCAGGCAGCTGGTATGGTGGGATGGATCTGAGAATGTGAGTTGGAGTCAGGGATTCTAGTGAGCAACCGGCTATGGCATTAGTGGTAGAAACGCAAACCCAGGGAAGGAGAACTGGGTAGGATTCTGTCATCACTTCAGGGTGAGGGCAAGAGAGACAATTCAAAAATAGCTTCTAGCTCTCTCGTTCAGAAGCTGGTTTTTTTTTTTTTTATACTGGGAGTTGAACCCAGGGCTTCGTGCTTGTATGCTTTGCAAGTGCTGGACCACTGCTGCACTCCCAGCCCATTTTTTTTCCCCCCTCTTTGAGACAGGGTCTTGCTAAGTTATGCAGACTGCCTCTGGTCTCAAACTTGCTATCCTCCTGCTTCCACCTCCCCAGTCACTGGGATTACAGGCATGCGCCACTGTGCCCAGCTTAAGCTGTGGGGTTTTGAGGACAAGCAGGCAGGAGAGGAGCAGTTAGATGTCATGGGCTGTACAGGAGTTGAGGTCTGGGGGGCACCCCTGGAGATGTGCACATCTGAGTGTGCTTCTTAGAGGTGGGCTGGAGAGGGATTGAAAGTTAGTGTAGAAGATCTCCTGGGGAGACTAGGATAAAGAGAACTAAGGGTGAGCCCCCAGGAATATCCCCAGTGACAGAAGAGAAGGGCCCCAGGAAGAAGAGGATCTAACATCCCCCAGAGATGAGTCTATGGCCACCCTAACCTGAATGCACCCGATCGTATCTAAAACCCAGAGATGAGAGCCACACAGGGCAAAGGGAGGATGTGAGGTTGAAGGTGAGGTTGGCTCATTCACTGCTGTGTTTTTGGTACCTAGAACAGTGCCCATCATGGTAATAGATACCTGGTCAATAGTGAGTAAATAAATGAAGTGAGGACATGCTGTCAGATGCCTAGAGCTTCAGCTGGACTGATCAGTTCCACATTGCTGAATGCAGAAGAGGGATGGCGGCCTTGTGGCCTCAGAGGCTGACTAGGTAGAGTGGTGTTGGTAGAAGCCTCCCTGCAGTAGGTTCCAGGGGGAGAGGGAGACGGAGGGGGAGATGGAAAGTGTAGACAGCCCTTCCCAGGAGACTTGGTAAGGACAGAGAAGAGGTCACAGTGGCTGGAGGAGATATATAGATAGGATTGATTGTTTTGTTCTTGCTTTCTTTGTTGTTGGCTTTGTCTGTTTTTGTCCTTATTGCAGACTTTGTTTATAAACATGTTGTAAGGAATCAGCAGAGGAGGGGAGGGAGAAAATAAGGAAGGGAGGGTAGGGGTCTTGAAGGAGACAAGTGGTGTTGGAGCAGGAGCCAAGCGGCTGCACTTGGCCAGAAGGAATTAAAGTTCTTTTGAAGATGTAAACAAATCTAGAATGAAGTGCTCCAGTCCTTAGAGCTTCTTGTCTAATCAGAAATAGGCAAAAGGTTGGTACTGCCGTGGACAATGGGCAAAACAGCTGACTGGGGTTCTGTAGGGTAGGTGAACAGCACACAGGGCCCAGCCGAGGCTGTAAACTGCATTTATGGGAACATTTGGGTGCCCCAGTCCAAAGGTCCTTCACAAACAAGCCTTGAGAACACACTAAAGCCTAGTGATGTTTCAGGGCCAAGTACACGGGTGCTTGGTCTGTTTATTGTGATTTCTTTTTCTGTGCAGGGGCAGATTAGAAGTGAGCAGCTTAACATGTGAAAAGAGAATAGAAGGACACAAGAGTAAGAAATGAAAGTGCAGCTCAGAGCCAGTGTATAGAACAGGGCAGAATGACCACCATGCCTAGGTATGTACTGCAGTCATTGTCCAAGAAAGGCACAGAGATTCGATTCTGCCAACACTGTCATTCAAAAAGGACTTACCCTGCAGCCACCCTGTGCCAGGTACTGCCCTCAGCAGCAATGGGGATATAGCTGTGAACACAACAGGGCACATCCTGACCCTCAGGAAGCTGCCTCATGCATGGTCTGAGCCAGGCTCTATCCCTACCCTCTGAGAACTCCCCATCCAAGGGGCTAGGGAGACCCCTTAGAAGACCCAGAGTACAATTGTCCCTAGTATTTTGGGGGGATTGGATCCAGAACCCCTGCAGATCCTAAATCTTGGGATGCTCAAGTTCCCGCATACAGTGGCATCATCCCACACACATTCTTCCATAACCATGATCATCTCTAGATTACTGTGCATTCCAAATACTGATAAGTGCTATGTCAATAGTTGCTGCACTGTATTATCTAGGGAATAATGACAGGGAAGCCTGCAGCCGTAGCATTGTGGCGTTCGGTCCTGTCAGATCTTGGAAGCTAAGCAGGGTTGGATCTGGTTAACACTTGGATGTGAGACCGCCTAGGAACACCAGATACTGTAGACAACCCACTCCCAAAAATCAGTCTGCCATTGAAAACCCTATGAATAGCAGAGCAGCACTAACAATAGCATTTCACCTATAGTACATAGGGTCGCTATGAGTCAGACACCAACTTGATGGCACCCAACGACGACGACGACGACGACGACGACGACGGAGGGCTGGGTTTTAGCTCAGTTGGTAGGGTGCTACTCTGCACTCTCTGAGGCCCTTGGTTTGAACCTCAGCACTGCAAAAATGAAAGGACATGGTAGTCCACTCTCAAAGCAATCCCGAAAACCCATCAACCTTTGAAACCCTATGAGAGTTGCTATGAGTCAGACATGACTCAGCGGCATCTAGCAACAACAATGACAAGGAAGGAAAAGTTTGCCTGTGTTTAACACAGACACAATTTTTGTTTTCAAATATTTATGATCTCCAGTTGGTTGAACCCACAGATACAGACGGTGACTGTAACAGAGGCCATTAGGGTCTGTGAGAGCAAATAGGACTGATGCTGGGGTGGCGTGGGGGAGCCAAGAAGGGCTGTGAGAGGGATTTGGCAGCCCAGTTTGACCTTGAAGGGGAAATTGGCCCTCTGGGAAGAAGGGCCAGGTGTTTAGCAAAGGGAACTGTGCATGCGAAGACAGCGGCGTGACGTGCTCCTCTGATGCGGAATTGCCAACTGCCTGGGCATGCAGACTTCCCAGGTCCACTCTGAGAGCTTCTCATGGGAGGCGGCATTGGGTTGGCTGTGGCTCTTGGGAAGAGACTTTGCCCACCTGTGGTAGGAAGCCAGCAGCTCATTACCAGGAGCTTGTTCTTTGCCATAAAACGGGCCCAAAGGGCTTCCTCCTGGAAGTGGTTAATTAATCATGATATTATCTTAAATGTTTACACAGCACCTACCCTTAAATTATCTCCTCCCAGCAGCCTTGTGAGGCTGGCATGCTGAGACAATCTCCCTTTATGGATTAGGAAACTGAGGCTGAGTGAGGACTCTTAGGGACATAGAGGCCAAGCTAGGGGTGGACACTGGACCTCCCGCCACCCTCACCCTGCACCCTCTGTCTGTCCACGCCATGAGTGAGGATGACATCCTAGGGCAGTAGGGAGCAGGCGGGGAGGCCAGCCCAGTCTCAGAGGGAACCCTCCCCATTCTGCTGGCTGACCTCGAACTGCCTCCCCACCCAGGGGCCCAGTGGCTACCAGAGAGCACTGTAGACCATTGAGGAACAGTGAGGTCTCACCAAGGGGCAGGATTGAGAGTGTCTGAGAACGAGGCATCCTCAGAACCCAGAGAGATGGCCCCTTGGCTCTGCCCTACTTATTTGGCAAGGGAGTATCCCAGTCTGCAGAGTAAGCAAGGCCTGCCTGAGATGACCCGCTTGGGGAGTGAAAGAACTGAATTGGACTGGAGGCAAGACTGGCCTTCCAGCCCTAGCCCTCTGCCCCTCAGGATGAACTGAGCTCCTTGCTTCAGGTCCCCACCCATCACTGCAACCCTTATAGCTTACTTACTGTGCCAGACATTGTTCTCAGTGCTTTAGAAATGGTAATTCAGTTGATCCTTGTAATAACCCCAATTAGGTAGGTGGCATAATCCATGCTTTACAAGAAACCAGGGCACAGAGATGTTAAGCAACTAAACCAAGGACACAGAGCTAGCAAGTAGTAGAGCTAGGATCTGAGGGGTTTTTTTCCCCCTTTTGTTTTGTTTTTGCGGTACTGAGGGGCTACTGAGGGGCTAAACGCAGAGACTTGTGCATACTTTGTAAGTGCTCTACCACTGAGCTGTACTCCATCCCCTTTTTTATTTTTTATCTTGAGACAGTCTCACTAAGTTACACAGGCTGCCTCTGGCCTCAAACTTGGCAATCACAGAGCTGGGATTTGAATCCAGGGAGTCTACCACTAGTCGGTACCATTGACTGCTATGGAAGACAGGCACAGTGAGAGATGAGCACCCACACCCCTTTCACATACCTACAGTTATCACCCAGCTGGCCCCTCGTGCCCTGAGTCCAGCCCCATCATGTACAGATGCCTAAACAGTCCCATGCATAATTGCACGATCTCTTACGCCATCACTCCCATCCCAGCCCCGTCATCTCCTAAGCCCCTTGGTTAGACTCACAGCTTGGTCAGTTTGGGATGACCCTTTCTCCCTCCTGCTCTGTGCTAGGCTCTGGTGAGTCAGACCATGCGTGCTAAAGTTCATTCAAGAGCAAGCGCTCAGAACTTTGTGGTTAGCTGTTTAGGGACAGTGACGGGAAGGGAGACGGGTGTGGTGGGGGTGGCATTTGGCCCAGAAAGCAGGGTCTCGAACCCTGGGCAGTATGGATGCCTTCTCCTGGGTAATCCAGTGTTGTGACAGCTGTCTGGGCACTGTGGGATATGTAGTGGCACCCCTGCCCTCTGCCCATGAGATGCCAGTCACCAGTGTGCCTGCAGTAAATGTCTCTGGACATGGCAGTTATCCTCAGAAGGGGTAAATGGGCCCCATTTGAGGACCGCTGCAATAGGGGAGGAGGGGTGCTACCCGGCAGGCTGTCCGGAGGACAGTGTGCAGTCACAGCAAGATGACTATGAGGGAAAGGAACTTAGTCGACAGCAAGGAGGTGTGGGCCCTCCAGGCCGTGCGTGCGGGGTCGTCACTGTGTTTGCCAGAGGAAGGGCATGTGAGTCATAGTGGGCGGAGGAGACAGACGCTTCATCCTGAGGGATACGGGCTTTGCATAGAGCTGCTATGGTGAGATGAACACCCCTGTGTCTGCAGGGGAGACCCCAGAGACCATGGACCAGTGAGGAGCCGCTGTGGCCAGAGCAGGGGTCTTGGTTCAGAGGTGGGCAGTGTGGGGGCGCCTCAGGAGAAGCAGCCTGGGTGGCCCACTTCTCTGCTGTGGTTGAGGCCCAGCTCCCAGGCCCACAGAGGGAGGCCCCCAAGGGATGCAGTGGGTGGGGCTATCTCTCCAGCCCCACCTGGAACATCTGGCTCTCAACTCCCAGTTGACCCTGGGGTGTGGCCAAGTTACTATGGAGATATAAGCCCTAGGCTGAGCTGGGGAGAGGGGCAATGCAGGGGCCAGCCCAATTGAGGAAGGGAAGGCTGGGAACAGGGAGTAAGGCCAAGCTGAAGGGACTGAACAGGACAGGCTGGCCTTTGGAGCTGGAAGCTGGCTGGCTGGCTGGCTGGCTGGTTGGTTAACCCTTTATCCCTACCTGGAATACCTCGGAAAGAGGAAGAAGGGCTCAGAGAGAGTTTTAACTCAGTGATGGGCCCAGGGAGCACTGCTGGAGATGACATAGAAGACCCAGGCGTCCTGGGGTAGAGGAGTGTCCAGGGAAGGCTGGTAAGACCAACAAGAGTTTCCCAGACAAGCCTGTTGGCCACAGTCTAGAATCCTAGATCAAAGGTTGACAGGATGGCCAAATCCAGCCAGCAGTCTATTTATTCACGGTCCACAAGCTAAGAATAGTTTCACATTTTTAAAGCGTTGTTAGAAGAAACAAGTGACAGAGGCCCAAACAACAGCAACAACCTTTTACGTAAAATGTTGCCTGTCTCTGCTCTAGGTCACTTTGACTTGAATGTTCTCCAGAGATAGGGAACTCACTACTTGTAAGGTAGGCAGGCTCCTCCTCAAAAACAGAAAGCTGGGGCCTCTCCCCTCTGGGGCTGCAGACCCGCTGGGGTTGCTGAGGCAGGTCCCTGTTTCTTCTGGTTTCTCCTTACCCTATATAGTCATTAACCTGTGACCATCTCAGAAGCTAAGCAGGGTCAGACCTGGTTGGTGCTTGGATAGGAGATTGCCTCCTATCCCAGGTGCTGTGGGCTTGAGAAAAGGACCTGGCAACCCACTCCTAAAACCCACTCCTAAAAAACAAAAAACAACCCACTCCTAAAAAACAATCAGCCATTGAAAACCCTATGAATAGCAGAGAAGCACTAACAATACTATTTCACGTGTTGTATGTAGGGTCGTTATGAGTCAGACACCGACTCGATGGCACCTAACAACAACAATATAGTCATTAGGGTGGTGATTTGTCTCCTGGCAATATAAAAACGGAAGCCCTGTCCCTCCTGATCTTCTGAGGGAGGTGACTGCTCTCCTTGAGAGCAACAGTGATGATAACCATTTATTCTATGTGCCAGGCGGTGCCCTCTGCCTCATGCCCCTTCACAGACACTGCCCAGGCACAGACAGGAAGTGAGGACTTCCCCTACTGACAGGCAGGCATGTGCTTCTCACCCACGGTTGCCTGGGCCTCCTGGAGGGTGGTGTGAGGATTCCCAAGACGCTCTAGGCATGTGCAGGCCTCTTATCCCCACCAAGAGAGCTGATGGGTGAGGAATAGCTTTTTTCTGAGCACCATCCCTGTCCAGGGACCTCAGCTGCACAGAGCCAGCCTGCTTTTCCATGCAAGCTCCCACGGCACTGTCGAGGCCTCTTTGCCCTCTGCACACAATGAGAGGCTTGCACAGAGATCTCAAATAGCCCTCAGCTCTCAGTGGGATGACGTCATGACAGTTCTCTCCAGCTGACACAAGGCTCTCTGTCCCTCACACCCTGCCCCAGGAGGATGGAGAGGGTGAAAGGGAGGGAGCAGAGGAGGAAGAGGTGGTCTGAAGAGGTACATTTGCCCTCCAGGGCTCTGCCTGCCTTGTCTAGGAGTAATTAACTGTGGGCTCTGGAGGATGGAAGGGTTTGGAGAAGAATTCAAGTGAGACCTGGAGCAGATAGAGAAGTAGGACAAATCGAGAGGCAGATTTGATAGGACTTGGGAATGGTTGGGTGGGTGGGGGGCAATGGCAAGATCAAGGCTAACTCCGAGGCTTGTGATAGGCATGTGGGTAGGAGCCTCTGGGCCTCACCTTAAATGTGAGCCAGGGTTGACTAGGCTATTCCATGGGATCTTGTCAGGGGAATCATCCGCAGGCTCTTGGTCCCTCGGACCACCCAGACCCTCCTAGGAATGGTGCTAAAGGCAGCGCCTGGGTGGAAGGGGTGACCCCAGGACTTTTCCCCATGTAGGATTCTTGTGATTCTCCAGGGACCCACTGTCTTTCCTGAGCCAAGGGTCAGCTCAGAGACCCATATGAGCCCCCCAGGTTGAGAGGACACAGAGCCCCCAAATGAGCAGCATGAATGGAAAACCAGGCATGGCTCCTTCCCAGAAATGTCACACTCCAGATTTCAAGGCAGAAGCCCACGGCCCAGCCTCAGCTGACCAGGAAGTGCTGGCCGGGGGCTAACAGGATGAGTCTGGGGCCAAGGTTGAACTAAAGGAAGCCAGCTGCTCACCCTTCCTCACCGGCCAAAGTGGCCTGAGCCACAGAGGGCTGGTGAGCAGAGAGGAGCTAGCCCTGCATAAGGTTCGTTCCCGAAGTTATTGAGGCAGGAGGCTTACCTAAGCATGGGGCTCAGGACACCTCATTTACCTGTAGTCCTCTTATCAGCTGCCTCAACACCTCAAGGAGAGAGGTAAAGACCTGAGCTGCCCAAACAGAAATGTCAGTGTCACATCCTTAGCTTCATGTAGGTAGTTCAAGCCCTTATTCAGCAACATACTTACTTGCTCTTTGCAGACAATTCAAGCAAGGTTCCACTAGCTGACTTCTTGGCACATTTAAAGGTGGGTGTGAAAGCCGGGTTTGGTGCCACAGGCCTGTTATCCAAGCACTCGGGAGGCTGAGGCAGTAGGATTGAAAGTTCAAGGCCAGCCTGAGCTACATTGTAAGTCCCTCTCAAAAAACAGAAGGGATGGAGATTTCTATGAGACAAACGTCTGAGCCACAGGGGGGTAGGGAGAGACCTTGAGAACTGTGGACTGCAGAAACCAAAAGCCATCTAGGAGCCAGGCATGGGCATGGGGGTATAGGCCTGTAATCCTAGTATTCAGGAGGCTGAGGCAGGAGGATCAAGAGTTCAAGACCATCCTGGGCTACATATTGAGACCTAGTCTCACAACAAAAATAAAAACAAGAAGCCACCAGGGGCCAGTCAGCCCAGGGACAGACATCCCTCCTCGCCCAATAGAGGGCCCTAAGGACACCATTACCCAGGAACCCTCCTTGTGGGCCTGATAATTTAGTGAGAGGGACAGAAGATCTCCACCCTGATGGTGGGTCAGGAAAGTTTGGGCTGTCAGGGGTGAACATCATTTATCTGGTACAGCTCCCTTATCCAGAACAGCTTGTTCTCTGGAGCCTGATAAATGGGGCATTACTATTCCCGGCAGTCCTCCTCTGGAGTTAGTTTCGTCCCTTGAACACAAACACTTTGTGTTTTGCTAAAATTTGCTTTGTCTCTGCCCCCAGCAAAACCAAGGGCTTCTAGGAGGACAGCCGACAAACCTTTGTTCGTTGATTCCTCTGTTCACTCACAGGTATCCCCAGCACAGGCTCTGGTCCCTGTCCTCAGGGAGGACAGACTCCTGGGAGTCCGGGAAACCTTGGAGCTGGATCTCCAAGGCAGAAGGAACAGCATCCTATGGCACAGGGGTGGGGGTGAGGATATGGGGTAGAGAGTCAAGATGTGGCCAGTGCTTTAAGAATAGAGGAGCCTTGATTTTAAATTGTGGCATGGAGGCTTAGTTAGACTTTGTCGGTGGTCTGCACTGCCTTGGGGCTGGTACTAGTGTGTGGTGGGATGACTTTAGGGGTGATAGTGCCATGTACTGTAGAAGTACTAGAGGTGAGTGTCCTGAATTCCTCATAGCACTAAAAAGTAGGTACCACATGACATTTCTATCAATAATGGACTGCATATATGATGGTCCCATAATATTATAACAGAACTGAAAAGTCTTAAGGCTAGGGTGTAGGCCCTGGGCTTGATCCCCAGCACCAAGAAAAAAAAAGTTCCTATGGCGCAGCAACATTATACTTGTTGTTGTTGTTAGGTGCCGTCAAGTCGGTATCTGACTCATAGCGACCCTTATAGGGTTTTCAATGGCTGACTGTTTCAGGATTGCCTTGGGAGTGGATTGCCAGGTCCTTCTCCCGTTTTTGTGGTGCTGGGAATTGAACTCAGGAGCTCAGAGACTGCAGTGCAGCGCTCTACCAACTGAGCTAAATCCCAGCATTCAACATCATACTACAACACTTTATTCACAAATCCATGATGATGCTGGTGTAAACAAACCTACTGTGTTGCCACAATAAAAGTTTAGTACATACAACTATGTATAGTACGTAACACTATATAATAATATGACAGTAATAACTGCTATGTTGTTGGTTTATGTATTTACTATATTTTTCATCATTATTTTAGAGTACATCCCTTCTACTTTTTTTTTTAAGTTTATAGCTGGGTGTGGTGGTACATATCTATAATCTGAGCACTTGGGAGGCTGAGGCAGGAGGATCATGAGTTCAAGGCCAGTCTAGGCTACAGAGTGAGACCTTGTCTCAAAACAACAAAAGAAAAGTTTGCTACAAAATAAGCCCAGCATAGTGGCACACCTGTAATCACAACACTTGGAGGCAGAGGAAGGAGGATCTCAAGTTCAAGGCTAGCCTAGCAAGACCTTGTGTCAAAAAAGCAAGAGCTGGGGCTGTAGCTCAGTGGTGGAGCACTTGCTGTAGCATGTGCAAGGTCCTGGGCTCAATCTGCAGCATACACACACAGAATTTACTATAAAACAGTCTGCTGTGTTATACTGCTTACAGCTTCAAATATCTCATGTTTACTATGTCTCTCAATTGCATCAAGAGGCTATGTGGAGTGTTTGACCTGTACCATCTAGGTTTGTGTTTTAAGTATACTCTGATGTTTACACAACAATGAAATTGCTTAATAACGCATTTCTCAAAACATGTCCTCATTGTTAAGTGATAATGATTCTTTTGCTATTATCTCCATGTTAGAGATGAGGCCATTGAAACTCAGAGTTGAAATAACTTGCCTAGGGTCATATTGGAAATAAGGAATAGAGCTGGGGTTTGAATTTGGTTGTGTTCCAATCTAGGGTCCGGGTTCCTGATCACTGCCCTGTCTGGCTTTAAGAGACAAGTAGATCCTTAGGGCTGCCTTTCCCCCACCAGCCTGGCCTGACCCAAGTCCCTGGAGCCTGGCCTGTCAAGTGTCTCTGGACTTGGGACAAATCATGTCAGCAGGACAGAGATAAAGGTGGTTAAGAGCCAAGGACCTAGGCGCAGCATGCTCAGTGGGCATTCCAGGGACTGCCTCAACTTCTCCTTTAGCAAGTATTGTTCCCTACCATCTTATCTTCTACTAGACGCCTGTGGTTTGGGAAAGGAGGACCAAGAGAAGGGATGGAGATGGCTGAAGAGGCTGTGTGCGCATGAACTTGTAGCACATCCTGAGGGAGAAGTGTTGGGATGGGTTGTGTTTGCGTGGAATTGAATATGAGCTGCAAATGGTGAGAGGAGGAGGGGCATGCAGGTCCTGGGTGGGTCTGGCCACTCCTATGGCACTGGGTGTGTGTCAGTATTGCCAGAGAGTGTGGTGAGTGTGCTCAGAACCAATGCTGCTGGCACCAGCCACGTCCTTGGCACCCAGCCAGGCCCTCCCTGAGGATTGGGGCAGGGCTAGTGGGCAGGCTCCTATGGTGATAGGTAACTCCAGTTCCTTGAACTGCAGCCTGTTTTTGTTTTTGTTGTTTTGTTTTGTTTTGTTTTTGGTATGGTACTAGGGGCTGGCGGTGGTTGAACCCTGATCCTTGCCCATGCTAGGCAAGCACTATACCACTGAGCTGTACTCCTAGCCCCTTTCCTATTTTATTTTGAGACAGGGTCTCACTAAGTTGTGCTGGCTGCCTCCAGCCTTAAACTCCCAAGACTCCTTCCTGCTTCAGCCTCCCAAGTGACTGGGATTATAGGTGTGCACCACCATGCCCAGCTGAAACTGTGTCCTCCAGAGACTTTCCCCAAAACTCCCAGCTGCATATCTGGAGAGGGGAGGAGGCCATTGGTCCTTTAGAGTGGCACTCCTAGGCCAGACACAAGAGAACTGGGCTTGGGGGAACAGAAAGTGACCGTGTGTTTTGTGAGCACATTGGAAGGGTGATGTGTGTGAGTTTATCATGCCAGGCTCTGAGTGCAAAGTCAGAGTGTGCACTTCCCACAGGGCCTTAGATGGCAGAACCTGTCTGTCCAGCTATGTTTCCTCCCCAGCAGGGGGTGGGGGATAGGAATTGAGGCCTCAGGGCACCACAATCACCATGATCAGAAAAGGGGCAAGTATCTCTCTGTTCTGTGCCTTAACTTGCTCCAACGTCATCTGCCGTTGTCCCCAGCAAGTCACATTGAGCATGGGAAACTGCAGGGCCCTGGAAATCACTCCTTTGGAAGGGTAAATGCTGGCTCTGAGATGGAGCACAGCCCTTGTTTTCAACCGGAGCAAACTGAGGAGGCAGAAAGAGGAGGAGGGGCTCAGGATCACACAGTGAGCCCACCAGCTTCTGTGCTGAACTGGGCTCCTTGAGGCAGGGACGTGGGGTCCTGGCCTTGCCCACCCACCCAGGCTGCCTTCCCCCCACAGGTGATTGAGGAGTTCTACAACCAGACATGGTTCCACCGCTATGGGGAGTCCATCCTGCCGGCCACACTCACCACACTCTGGTCCCTCTCAGTGGCCATCTTCTCTGTCGGGGGCATGATTGGCTCCTTCTCTGTGGGCCTCTTTGTTAATCGCTTTGGCCGGTAAGCAGTTGGGGTTCTGCCCCTGACCTTGGGAAGCCCTTGCTCTCTTGCCCAGGGAGTCCTGGAGCTGGGTACATCCCTTCCTGTTGCTGGGTATTACCCGTGGCCCAGCCCCTGGGGACTCAGGGGACCTAGGGGCCAGCCTGACCTGTGACCTGCCCCCAGGCGGAACTCCATGCTGATGATGAACCTGCTGGCCTTTGTGTCTGCTGTGCTGATGGGCTTCTCGAAACTGGGCAAGTCCTTTGAGATGCTGATCTTGGGCCGTTTCATCATCGGTGTGTACTGCGGCCTGACCACAGGCTTTGTGCCCATGTATGTGGGGGAGGTGTCGCCCACAGCTCTTCGTGGGGCCCTTGGCACCCTGCACCAGCTGGGCATCGTCGTCGGCATCCTCATCGCCCAGGTAAGCCAGGGCCAGTCTGCCTGCCCAGCACTGCCCCTGCCCGTGGCTTTGGTGGCTCTCTGATGGCAGGCCCAACTGGGCAGAGCTTCTCCAATTAGACTTCCACCCAGCACTCTGCAACCCTGCCCAGGATAGCCTCATGGGACGCAAGTCCCAGAGAACACACCACCGCTTGCAGATCTCCTGCTGGCCTCTCCAGCTGAAGAGCAAGATCCCTTGGCTCTTCTCATCTATCTTCTCACTCTGGGCCTCCAACCCCAGGGGACTTTGTTCCATCAACATGCCGAGCTCTCTCATACATCTGAGCGTGCCAGGCTTCATATACACTGTGCCCTTTCTCCAGAAGGCTCCTTCATTCCCTTCCCTAAAATCCTCCCGTGGCAGAGTAGCAGCTCCCATACACTGGGCCAGACACATTTGTAGCCTTGTCATTTGTTCTCCCAGTAATGTGGTAAGTTAGGTCCTGCTTTCCCCATGTTACAGATGAGGAAACTGACGTTTAGAGAAGTCAAGCCTTGCGTTCATGGCAGAGCCTTTACAACTAGAGCTTTTTTACTAAAATAGCCACAGATACCAAGCAGGGAAGGCCACCATGGTGGGAGGGTCATGGAAGGAGGGGCCAGGGCAGGGGCCCTCACAGCCCCTGCTTCCCCCAGGTGTTTGGCCTGGACTCCATCATGGGCAACGAGGACCTGTGGCCCTTGCTGCTGAGCGTCATCTTCGTCCCAGCCCTGGCACAGTGCATCCTGCTGCCCTTCTGTCCCGAGAGCCCCCGCTTCCTGCTCATCAACCGCAATGAGGAGAACCGGGCCAAGAGTGGTACGGGCTGGGCCCTGCCTCACTCCCTGCCCCCTAAGCCTCGGCCTTCTTCCCACTCTGAGCCACTCCACTTTCTCTCTGGTCCCACCAGTGCTGAAGAAACTGCGCGGGACAGCAGATGTGACCCGTGACCTGCAGGAGATGAAGGAGGAGAGTCGGCAGATGATGCGGGAGAAGAAGGTCACCATCCTGGAGCTGTTCCGCTCACCCGCCTACCGCCAGCCCATCCTCATTGCCGTGGTGCTGCAGCTGTCCCAGCAGCTGTCAGGCATCAATGCTGTGAGTGCCCTGCCCACCCCTTCCTGTGGCCCCAGCTAAGCCTGGCTCAAGTATGTGCTGTGAGCAGGTCCTAAATGAAACAACAAAGGAGAATCGTCCCTTCAGAGCCAAAAACTGTAAGGTCACTGGTGCAGTGTCCTTTGGCCTGCAAAGAATTTGTCCCCTTCATTCTTTACTCACCCTGCGTCCCACACCTACTAATACAGGGGCAGGGGAAGGCCATAGCACATGGCCAAACCCCAGCAGTCTCTCTGTCTGGCAGGTGTTCTACTACTCCACAAGCATCTTCGAGAAGGCGGGAGTGCAGCAGCCTGTATATGCCACCATTGGCTCAGGCATCGTCAACACGGCCTTTACCGTCGTGTCGGTGAGTCTTTGCTTGCTGTTGGTCAGCAGCGAGGGTTCAGCTTAGGACCTCAAGGTCTTAGGACAGAATGACAGCATTTTCTGGGAGCCAGGCATATGTCACATGCTCTGTAAGTGCTCTCTCATTTCACCCTCAACAACTTAGGAGGTTCATTACTCTCACATCCCTTAGCTGTCACAAGTGCTTAGGGAAGTGAAATGGGCAAATGCTCTCCCAAGGTCACAGCCAAGACGCTCAGCTGTCTGGTCTTCAGGGCCACTCTTACCCACTGTTTTGCTGTTGGGCTCTGGAGCCGCTCTCTGCCCCTCACTTCCTATCTGGGCCCTGGGGAGGAGGTGGTGCTGTCTTCCTCACTGGTCTGAGCATTTCTGGCTATTGGGGGCGAGCCTTTGGGTGTTGGGCTCTGAGAGGTACCAGACAGGGGTGACACTGACTCTCCTTGCCCACAGCTGTTCGTAGTGGAGCGAGCAGGCCGGCGGACCCTGCACCTCATAGGCCTGGCTGGCATGGCAGGCTGTGCTGTGCTCATGACCATTGCACTGGCCCTGCTGGTGAGTAGCCACGCTCTGGAAGGCAAGGCGGGGTGGCAGGTCTGGGAAGTCCACCTGGGCTGCAGCCTGACTTTGGGTTCCTAAGGTAGTTTCCTTCCACCCACTCACATGTTGTCTTGAACTTGCTCTTCCCTGCTTGGTGGTGTCCTGACACAGCACCTCTGGCCCCAGACCTCAAGTTCCTACCTCCTGAGGGAACTGCCTTGCCCAATATTGAACTTTTCACCTGGAGCTTTAGTTCATCTTCACAGCCCTAGAAAGCATTACCCTCTCTACCACAGAGGTGCAACAACACACCTGTTTCACTCCACTCACATGAGTTGGGGGTACAGTTCAACTATTATAGGTTGAGCATCCTTTATCTGAAATGCCTCAACCAGAAGTGCTTTGGATTTCAGATACAAAATGCGATAACTTATGGATGGGACTCAAGCCTGAATACAAAATTCATTTTTGTTTCTTGTGTACCTTCCACACATAGGCTGCAGGCAATTTTAAACAGTATTTTTAGTGTGCCTGCATTTTGACTATGACCTGTCACGTGAGGTCAGATGTGAAATTTTCCACTTGTGTCATGTCACTAGCACTCAAAAAGCTGCAGATTTTCAAGCATTTTAGATTTCAGATTTCTGGATTAGGGCTCCTCAACCTGTATTCCCCATCAAATGGGTGAGGAAACCTAATTCCCACGTCAGATAAAAGATGAAGCCAGGAATCCACCTCAGGTGTACCTGCCCCAATCCTGTGACTAACCACTGTGATAATCTGTACCAGGCACTCACATGCACACTCATTTGTTAACCCCTGGGGACAGAAAGCACCTTGGAAAGTCCAGCGATTGCCTCATGGGCAGGCATGTGGCAAGTGATGAGGAGCAGACTGGAGATCTAAACCAAAGCCCTTGATTTTTCTATGGCCCCCTCAAGGAGAATAAATATACAGAATCATAGTGCCTATTCTGTGCCAGCCTGAGCTGGGCACCTTACAAGTCTTATACACCTACCCTCACCCCTTGCCGCCCTGAATATTCTTCTACATTCTCCTGCCACAAGTAGACTGTTCTGCGGGGGACCACAGAGGCTATTTTTTTTAGTACCTCCTGCATCCTTATTACTACTGCCAGAGTGTGGCAGGCTTGCAACTGCCTTGTAAAACATTGTTCATTATGAGAAAACGGATAGCCACCAGAGGGCCAAACAGCAAATCCAGAATCAGCCCCAGACCTCCTGCCTTCCCGAGCAGAGTGGGGGCCTCTGCATCTTCTGTTTCCACTGAGGAGCCATTACAGCCCAGTCTAACCCTCTGTTCCATTTTCCTCAACAGGAGCAGCTCCCCTGGATGTCCTATCTGAGCATTGTGGCCATCTTTGGTTTTGTGGCCTTCTTTGAAGTGGGCCCTGGCCCCATCCCATGGTTTATTGTGGCTGAACTCTTCAGCCAGGGTCCCCGCCCAGCTGCTGTTGCTGTCGCTGGCTTCTCCAACTGGACCTCAAATTTCATTGTGGGCATGTGTTTCCAGTATGTGGAGGTGAGAACCCCTACTGTCTCTATCCTTACCAGTTCTTGCCTGCATGCCTGACCCCATTATGCTGAGGAGGAAACAGGCTCAGAAGCCCAGGTTTCCTGGCTAAGAACATTGACCTTAACTTTTCTGGAGTCTGCCACATGCCAGGTGTAAGCAGTCTAATTTAATCATCACAACATGCCTGGGTGGCTGGTGGGTGTTCCCTTTTCCAGATCAAAGGCTCAGAGGTAAAGTGACTTATCCAAATTCTATTAGCCAGGATCAGGGTCATGACTCCACCCATGTCTGTGTTTTCCAGCAACTGTGTGGTCCCTACGTCTTCATCATCTTCACTGTGCTGCTGGTTCTGTTTTTCATCTTCACCTACTTCAAAGTTCCTGAGACTAAAGGTCGAACCTTCGATGAGATTGCTTCTGGCTTCCGGCAGGGGGGAGCCAGCCAAAGTGACAAGACACCAGAGGAGCTGTTCCACCCTCTGGGGGCTGATTCACAAGTGTGAGGTGCCCCACACCACCAGCCCGGCCTGCTCCCAGCAGCCCCAAGGATCTCTCTGGAGCACAGGCAGCTGGATGAGACTTCCCAGTTGACAGATCTCAGCTGCGCCGGGCCTGGGGCTCCTTTCTTCAGCCAGCAATGTCCAGAAGAATATTCAGGACTTTAATGGCTCCAGGATTTTAATGAAAGCAAGACTGTTGCTCAGATCTATTCAGACAAGCAACAGGTTTTATAATTTTTTTATTACTGATTTTGTTATTATTTTTTTTTATCAGCCAGAGTTTCCTATCTCCAAACCCCTGGCTTCACCCTGATGGCTCAGTGCCTGAGGGTGAGGACCAAGCCATGTCCAGACACATGCCTTCACCACCAAGCTAATCTGTAGGGCTGGACCTATGACCAAGGACATACTAACTGAACTATGAACTATGAGGCTTCTACTCCAGGAGGTGGTTGCAACTACACCTTCTGCAGGCCTGGATGTCCCCACCTTAGGGATTTGGCTCCATTTTAGGATTTGCCCATTCCTATCTCTTCCTACCCAACCACTCAAATTAATCTTTCCTTGCCTGAGACCAGTTGGAAGCACTGGAGTGCAGGGAGGGGAGGGAAAGGGCCAGAATGGGCTGCAGGTTCTAGTCTCCTGTGCACTGAGGGCCAGACTATCACCATGAGAGAGGGCCGTGGGAGGCTGAGAACTCACTGTTGAAGAAGACATGGACACTCCTGCCCTGCTGTGTATAGATGGAAGATATTTATATATATTTTTTTGGTTGTCAATATTAAATACAGACACTAAGTTATAGTATATCTGGACAAACCAACTTGTAAATACACCAACACATTCCTTCTGTAACTTGCCTAAACAGATATAAATGGCTGGTTTTTAGAAACATAGTTTTGAACTGCTTGTGGATTGAGGGTAGGGAGGTTTGGGTGGAGGTGAGAAAAAAATAGGCAACAGTTGTAACCACTACAGTAGCTTTAGATTTTTTCTCAGGATTTTGTCTCTTCCAAGCACCTCTGATCAATGCCCCCTTTATTGCTCAAAAATCTGTATGATTTTTAATACACCAAGAAAATCTAAATTTTTTATCTTGGCACTCAAGGCATTTTCATCCTATTGTTGGTGTTCCAAAAATGACAGTTATGTGCCCACTGTAATGTTTCACGCTTGAGCATTATCTCAAATGTGAAGTGGGTACCTACCTTCATTTAACTGGCTCAGAGTTTAAGTGCCTGAAGTCACAGCAAATATACTTTAAAAAACACGCTTTCAATAATTAACACTTTACAACTCCCTCCCCAAAATGAGCCATGTTCTTTGTAGGGGCCTAGTGAGTTGTCAGGCTGCCCAAGGAATCTCAAAAATCATAGATGTTCCCTGATGGGTGAGAGGCATGTAGGTGAGCTACACTTTACAGGATGTCCGATGGCACTAACAGTCAAGTCCTTCCCAGCAGACCTAAACTGCACCTCCAAGAAGGCAAAATATGATACTCGTTCCCCCACCCCCACGTTCCCGCACTAGAAGTTGAACCCAGGGCCATGTGCTTGCATGCTGTACAAGTGCTGGACCACTGAGCTGCAGTCCCAGCCCATTTTTTAACTTTTGAGACAGGGTCTAGCTAAATTACTGAGACTGCTTCTGGTCTCGAAATCGTGATCCTCCTGCCTCTGCCTCCCGAGCCGCGGGGATTACTGGCGTGCGCCACCACGCCTGTTACTTTTGGAACTGTCTCCTCTCTAAAGACTTGTGGTCTTCACCCCTGAATTTCAAGAGCACATATTTGTTCTGTTCCTGTGGCACTGTACATTTGTGTCCTTTTTTACAAGTCCAAGTTTCTCTCCCCGCCCCCTGAATTTCATGGGAAGAATTTAGTTTGGGTCCTGAGCATTATACAATACTGTGCTTGGCACACGGCAGGTACTCAGAAAATAGTTGAAATAAAGCACCAAGGATATTTGTCAGCTCAGCTTACAAAGACGGGGGAATTCGCCTTCCTAACTGCACACGGGCTGGGATTTAGCTCAGTTGGTAGAGCGCTGCGCTGCAGTCTCTGAGGTCTCGAGTTCAATTCCCAGCACCCCAAAAATGGGAGCAGGGCCTGGCAATCCACTCCCAAGGCAATCCCGAAACAGTCAGCCATTGAAAACTCTATGAAGGTCGCTATGAGTTGGATAACGACTCCACGGCACCTAACAACAACAACTGCACACATATACAAAACTTAAATCTCCTTGGCATGAGGAGCGGATGAGAAAGCGAAAATACGTACTTGGTAAATGGAAATGTCTGTGTGTCATCATGAGGTCTTACCCATCACCATCTAGCAAATGAGGACCAAGATTAAGGGACATGCCTTGCCTAAACCTGGGGGCAAGGCGGTTAACCTACGGTTAACCTATGGATGAAGGGCTGATTCCAGGCGAGGGAAAGCCTTATCGCGAGTTTACAAAAGGATTCTGTTGAAGTCAGTTATCTCCATTAGCTTCACAGACGGGGTGCGGTGCAGTGGGAGCGGGGGTCTCGGATGAACAGTGCGAAGAGGAAACTCAGGTGGCCAGGGATGCGCTCAGCACCCTTAACCCAACGGCGCTACTTAGCGGATCGAAAAGGAAAAGGACGGGGTGTGGAGACCTGCGAGAGGAGAGCGTCAGGGGCCGAGAGGGGGTTCAGGTATAGCAAGGCAGGTGGCGAAAGGGGCTCGCCCCGCTCCCTTCATGCCCAGGGGTCCCCCAAAATCCAGAGCCGGGGCGGAATAAGGCCAAAGAACTCCCTCCGCCACTGTGTGGACACCCACGCCCAGAGGGCCGCCATTTCCGAGAAGCTGAATGATGCGTAGGCGCAGGGATCCAGACCCGCCCTAGCCGCGGCGCAGAACGTTCCGGGAGGCGGCGCTTCCGGCCCCCGGCGCCCTTCTCCATGAGCCGCAGCCTGCAGGCTTTTGGAGATTCGGGGTTAGCGATCGGCCGCTCGCTGCTGGGAGGCGACCATCCATCCTCCCTAGATCCCACAGCGGCGCCCCAAACCCCACGCCAGGACCCGTTCATCCCACTTTTGTTGCCTCGCTGGAGAGGCGGGACTAGGCGGCATCTCCACCAATCAGTCGTAGAGGGGCGGGCTCGCGGGCGCCGGCTCATAGAGACTAGTGGAGCCGACTGTCCACTTTCCATGAAGTACAGTTTACTCTGGGAGGCGGGCGTGACTTGTTTGTGCTGGAAACATCCTGGTAGGTCACCTGGACACCTGTTCGCGCGTCGGTGACGTCAGCAGCTTCTGAGGCTGCTTCTCAGCCCGCCCCCGCCTTCTTTTCCTACCATTGCTTAGACAATTTTGTTTGATCCTTTATCTGAAATTCTAGCCTAGAAGTCTCTCTCTGGAAGCCTTCTGGACTTTACGGCGTCTTGTGTTGCCTCTATGCTGTCCACAAGGTACAGGATTTGACTGTTCTTCCACCAAAATAGGGAGGAACAAGAGCTAATTCATTTCTTGTTCCTCAGTTTCCAGCACAAAATCTGGTCAAGACTGTTGAATGAATGGACTAGAATTAGACTCAGAGAACTTCCAAAATCTGAGCTCTTTCAGTGCAGTATTAGGTAGAAAACCCAATCCAGAAAAGTATATTTACTAATAGGGAAAGAATACTCTTTGTGTTTTGACCAAACTGCATTTTAACTGATGCCTCTGTCCGTTTTACAACTATTGGCCATAGTTCAGGCTACTACTTATCTTCTCTCCTAGGATCACTGCAACAGCCTTCTCATTCTCTCTGCTTCTACTTTCTTTCATTCTCTACACGGCAATCTAAGTGATATTTATAAAATACAAATTTAGTCATGTCTCTCTGCTACTTATAAACCTTTCCTAAGTCCCCATTGAGTCAGAATAATATCCATCTTTCTTAACCTGAAAATTCAAGGCCAAAATTCAAGATCAGTCTCACCTCTGCCCCCTCTAAGCCCCATCAATATGCTGCAGCCAACAAGACAGTCTGTGCTCTGACCTCCACACTCTCCTTCCCCTCTGGGACTTTGGGATTCCCTCCCCACTACTTTTGTTTTCCACCAGGTGATGGTACTGGCCACACACAACCCAAGGAGCAGCTGACTAGGGAAATTGCCAGCTGGGGCCCTGGCTCATCCATTCATTGGCACAATCCATTCATTGGCACACTGTGCCAACTAGTGGCTGTTGGGTGAAGATTTAGGTGAGGAGATGTTTCAACCTCAACCTCTCCGAGGTTCACAGAGAATAGATTGCCTTGGAGGGGACCCTTGACTGGGATTACTACACCAAATCCATCTGGTCATCTTATCCCTGCCCCCTAAATAATTTAGCCAAAGCAATCTTCTGACCATATTACTATAAGGCTTAATGCTCCACACTGTTTCACAATAAAGCCCAAATTCTTTAACCACATTCTGCCTTTGCAGACCATCTCTCCCAATATGCTCCTTTTATTCAAGTTCCTTTTTCCTGATCTGCCTTTGTTCTGCCCATAAGGTGATCTGATTTCAAAATACCACATTAACGATGAAGCATTTGTTCATTTCTTCAACTGTTACTTAACTGAGCACACACTCTTTGCTAGGCATTTCTCTTTGCTATTCAGTGTCTTGGAAACAATATGGTTTCTACAGTCTGGAACATCTGATTTCAGACTCCTCCTCTGCTACTTAGCTGAATATCTTGTGCAAGTCATTTCACCCTTCTGATCTTCGGTTTCCTCATCTGTCGAATTAAGGTGAAATAAGATATGTGTAATTAAGGCATTAGCTGGAGTTACACCATCTTCTCCCTTCTACATTTCAGAAAGTCTGGTAGTACTTGCTCCTATTCTTAAGGTCATCTCTGGCTCTGATAGGTGGCATCCTCTAAATTACCCTGTGGGCTGGGGTTTAGCTCAGATAGTAGAGTGCTTGCCCTATGCTCTCTGAGGCCCTGGTTTCAATCCCCAGCACTGCAAAAATGGGAGAAGGACCTGGCAACCCACTCCCGAAACAAGACTGAAATAATCAGCCATTGAAAACTCTATGAATATCAGAGGAGCACTAACATTGTGCTGTGCGGGGCACAGTACTGGAGAGTATTTTATTCTGTTGTACATAGGGTCACTACTGGTTGAGCCTGACTCAACACCTCCTATGGACAACAACAAACCACCTTGTGCAGGGTTCCCAGTGCAAAGCTGTTTCCTGTCATGGAATTCAGAACTTTGCTTTAGTTTCACTTCATTCATTTACTGCGCACCTCTCAGATGCCAGGGATGTAGCAGTAAGGAAAAAAAAGATTTGTATCTTTATAGATTACATTCTGTTGATTGCAACAAGCAATCAACAATTGTATAATAAAGTGTTATATGGTCATTTGTGTTATAGGAGAAAAGACAATCTAAGGATAGAGAGGATGATAGATTGTGAGAGCCATGCTGGGAGCTGGGAGTGAGTTTTATTCCTATATTTATTTACTTATTTACTTGAAACAGAATCTCACAATGTTGCCCAGGCTGGACTCAAATTCCTCCTGCCTCAGCCTTCCAAGTGCTGGGATTTCAGGCATGTGCCGCCATGCCCAATGGGAGTCAGTTTTGGCGGAGATCATGTGAAGACCTCCCTGAAGTAATGATATTTGGAAAAAAAAAAAAAAAAAACCAGAATGAAGCAAGAGAGCAAATCATGCACGAATCTGGGGGAAAGCCATCTAAGCAAGTTCAAAGGGGCTAATACAGAACCACGTTTGATGTATTAGAGGACCTGCAAGGCTGGCAGCTGGAGCAGGATGACATATAAATGAGGTCAGAGACGTCGCAGGAGATAGACAGATAGCTATGTATAGCCTCATAAGTCACATGAGAACTTTGAGTTTCATATCAATGCTGATGGAAAGCCACGGGAGAATTTTGGCCAGAGAAGTGACACAATCTGATTTACATTTTATTTATTTATTTATAATTATTTATTTATTTATTTATTTTATTAAATTTTTTTTCCCATACTCAGAGGTTGAACCCAGGGCCTTGCGTTTACTTTGCAAACGTTCTGCCACTGACCTGCACTCCCAGCCTCTTTTTTATTTTTTATCTTAAGGTCTCACTGAGTTGTGCAGGCTGCCTCTGGCCTCAAACTTGCCATCCTCCTGCCTCTGCCTCCCAAGTTGCTGGGATTACAGGTGTGTGCCACCTTCGCTCCCAGATGATATACATTTCTGAAGGATCATCATCTGACTGCTGTGAATTGGAAGGGAGCAAGAGCAGAAGTGAGAACACCAGTCATGAGGTGGTTGCTTTTGTCCAAGTGAAAGCTGATGGTGGCTAGCCTCAGGTAGTTGCAAAAAGTAGGTGTGGTCAGAGTGGGGATGTGTATTGATATCTCAGCCAACAGAATTTGCTAATGAGATTGACTATGAGGTTTGAGAAGAAGAGAGAAATAAAATGTAGCTGGATTAAATCGATGAATGGTGGTGGTGGTAACTGGGAATGGGAGCACTGAGGAGGTTGGAATCAGCATTCAGTTTTGGATGTGTTGAAGTGGATACCTAATGGACATTAAAGACATTGACTAGCACTTGGATACTACTAATCTGAAGTTCATCTGAAAGTTTGAGGGAGAAAAGATTTAACCCACAGCAACATAACCTAAAGTTGATTTTTGTTGGTTTTGGTTTTTGTTTTTTGTTTTTGGAAATAGAGTCTCTCTATGTAGTCCAGCAGGCTGGCCTCAAACTCATGATCCTCCTCTCTCTGCCTCCCAAGGACTGGGATTACAGGTGTATACCACCATACCAGTTTAAAATTGAATTTTAGACACCTGTATCCATTGGCCTCCTCCCAGCTGAGACTGTAAGCCTTAACTCCAACTATACTGCCTTACTCTTCAGGTTTTTTTTTTTTGTGTGTGTGTGTGGTATTGGGGGTTGAACCCAGGGCCTCACGCTTGCATGCTCTGCAAGTGCTGTACCACTGAGCTGCACCCTCAGGCCCCTTTTTTTTTTTTTTTTTTACTTTTTTGAGACAGGGTCTTGCTAAGTTACACAGACTGGCTCTGGTCTCGAACTTGCGATCCTCCTGCCTCTGCTTCCCTAGCTGCTGGGATTACAGGCATGCACCACCACGCCCGGCTTCACATAGTTATTAAAGGTCTTGGATGATGCTCTGAAATGAGTTGGTCAGGTAAGGACCTGTCTATTTAAATTCTTATGCTCTCTTTCCCCCAGTTTTTATCAATTAGCAGGAATCACAATTCTTTCTTTCCTTAAATAAAGTTTGCAGTCTCCTACAAAAGCTATTCCACATGTGTTTGCATTAAGCAGTGGGTAAGGAGTGGATTTCTTTCCTTCTTGCATTCACTGTTTTTCAACCATTCTCCTAATGGACTGGCATCCCCTATCCTCATAGGTACAAGGTTTGATTTTGATTTAGGGCTCAAGAGGACAGTGGTGTTGACCCCAACCTAGGATATCAGTTGTTCTATCTTCCTCCACTATCTCAAAAACAGATTTCTCATCTCTCTTTCTCTTAAGGTAGTTATTTTCAGACTTTCTTGCTCATATATTCCCAAAACAGAAATTTGGAAAATGACATCTCTTTGCACATTTTAGAATGACATGAAAATTTTTTTCATCTTAAATTCAAATATTTGCAAGGAAATTAATTTCTAATATGTGACTGTCACTTAAAAATAAAACTGTCATACTATTCTTGCTATTCTAAATATATGCAACAATATACCACAGTGATGTGATATGCATAGCCTCAAGACACAAGATATTATATATATTTTGTTAGCTTTACACCTAAGGATTTCCATCTTCAGGGTGTTAATGTATGTAGTAATGCTTTTTAATTTCAACTTCTACTTCTCCATTGTTGGGGCTATAGTTGGATGGTGAATGTCCCCCAAAGGTCCATGTATTAAACTGTTCCCCAGGATAGTGCTCTTGAAACATGGTGGAACTTTTGAGAAGTGGATCCTGCAGTGTAGGTCTTTAGGTCATTGGGAATGTGACTCAAAGGGAATTGAAGGGCCCAGACCACTTTTTCTTTCTCTTTTGGTCCCCAGTTTGTGATATAGGTAGGTTTTGCTCTACTATGCGTTCCCTACCATTGCTGTCCAGCACCCTGAGGCCCAAAGCCAATCTTAGACTTGAACCTCTAAAACTGTGAGCCAACATAAGTCTTTTCTTTTATGAGCTAATTATCCCAGGTATTTTTGTTACAGTGACAGAGAGCTGACTAACACAAATGGTATATAGGAAAGTGATTGACTTTTGTATGTTAACCTTGTACCTGCAATCTTGCTATATTCACTTATTAGTTCCAGAGGGTTTTTTTAAAAATTATTCTTTAGGATTTTCTACATAGGCAATCTTATAATCTGTAAACACAGACATTTTTATTTCTTTATTCTCAATCTATACATTTTTCTTCCTTTTCTTGTATTATTGTGTAAACCATGACATCTGGTAGAGTGTTGAAAAGAATGGTGAGAGGGGACAACCTTGCTTTGTTCTTGATCCTAGTGATAAAGCTTCAGATTTCTTGCCATTAGTATGATATTAGCTACAGGGTTCTCATACATGTTTTTTATCAAGTTGAAAAAATTTTATCATGAATGGGTGTTGGATTTTTGTCATCCTTCAATAGGATCATTGATTATTCTTTAGTCTGTTAATATAATAGATTGCATTATTTGATTTTAAAATGTTGAACCAGCATTATACATAATTCTTTTTGGACATCATTGGGTTTGATTTGCTAATATATTGAGGATTTTTGCATCTATGTTCATAAGAGATACTGGTCTACACTTTCCTGAAGTAGTCTATAGATGTCAACTAGTTTTGGTATTAAGATAATGCTGGCCTCATAGAATGATTTAGGAAGTATTTTGTTGGCTCTTATCTCCTGGAAAAGACTATAGAGGTTTGATATAATTTATCCTTAAATGTTTGGGAGAATTCACCAATGAACCTATCTATGCCTAGGGCTTTCTGTCTGGAGAACTTATTGATTATTGATTCAGTCTCTTTAATAAATACAGGATTGTTCAGAACATCTATCTCTCTTTGTGTGAAAATTATTAACATATTATGTCTCTCAAGGATTTGGCCAGTTTCATCCATGTTATTTAATTTGTGGGCATAATGTTGTTCAAAGTGTTCCTTGATTATCCTTTCAACTTCCGTGAGATCTATATTGATGTCCCCTGTCTAATTTCTGGCACTAGTAATTTGTATTTTTTTCTCTTTTTTTTCTTAATTAGCCTGGCTACAGGCTTATCAATTTTTTGGTTTATATAAAGAACCAGATTCTGACTTTATTGGTTTTTCTCTGTTGATTTCCAATTTTTAATTTTATTGATCTCTGATCTATTTTTTACTATTTATTTCCCTCTGTTTACTTTGGATTTAGTTTGCTCTCCTTGTT
>VMDO01013095.1:45616-59691 GCA_007922755.1 Pedetes capensis | reverse complement strand
AGGAGGAGGTAGAGGACAGAGGTTAATAGAAATTACTGTCAAAGTTAATATTAAGGTTGAGATTTAAGGGATAAATTATTAGAACAATGACACATATATAGCTTAAGAAATAGAGGAGGAGGGTAGAAAAAGGGAAGGGAGTAAAAGAAGAAAGGAGGAAAAATAGGGAAGAAAAAGAGAAAAATAAAAAGGAAAAAAAGAAAGAAAGAAAAGAAAGAATGGAAAAAAAAGAGGCAAATCTCACATATGCTCTCTCCCAAACACTAATAAAAACACTGTAGTCGGGTGCGGTGGTACACACCTGCAATCCCAGTGGCTTGGGGGTCGGAGGTAGGAGGGACGCAAGCCCGATTTCTGTGCAACCAAATTAGACCCTGTCTCAAAAAGCAAAAAAAAAAAAAAAGGGGGGGGTCCTGGGGTGCAGCGCGGCAGTCCAGCACCTACCAGACAAGCAGGCACAGAGCCCTGAAATCAAACCGCCATAGAAGGAAAGAAAAGAAGAAAAAAAATTATAGTACTAATAAAATTAAGATGAAAAATTTGAAAAAGTAAAATATAAAGAAAAGAGAAAAAATAGAATAAAATATAAAATTCCAGACCTCACGCATAGGCTCTCCCCCATTAACAACTCTTGCAGTCAGGTGCAGTGAAGGAGGTCTGGAATCCCTGTGACTTCCGGGATGAGGGCAGGAGGGTCTCAAGCCCAAAATCTGTGCAGCCCAACAAGAGCCTATCTCAAAAAGCAAAAAATGTATGGGCTGGGGCCACAGAGTGTCAGTCCAGCTTCCACAAAGGAAGCAGGCTCAAGACCCTGTTAACAGTAAAAACATATTATCTTGAGGATGGAGTCTGAACTAATTATTACATCCAGTTCGGCCAGGTGGATTCGATAATGCAGTGCACCTTAGTTCTTATTGTGGCTCTTGGGAGTAGTATTAGAACCAGTGAGCACACATCATTGGGAGAGATTTTGCCGTCCTTTTGGAAATTACTCTCTTTCTTTCTTTCTTTCTTTCTTTTTCTTTTCTTTTCTTTTTTTTTTTTTGCAGTACTAGGGGGGGTGCACCCAGGACCTTATGCATACTTTGCCAACACTCTACCACTGAGACTCCCACCCAGCTCTTTTTTTTTAATTTTTAATTTTTTATCCTAAGGGGGTCTCACTAAGTTATACAGACTACCTCTGGCCTTGAATTTGCAATCCTTCTGCCTCAGCCTCCTGAGTTGCTGGGATTATAGGCATGTGCCACCGCTCCTGGCTAGAAATAACTTTTGAACAATCACAGCTAGCTAGTTAAATGAACTGCCTTCAAAGTTGGTGTTAGGTCCCTGGACAGCATATGGTGGACAAAACTTAGCAGAGGTGTTATGGAGGAGATTTAAGGATTGGGAAGGTGAATGAGCTATAAGGCCTCATTCTACCTCTGAAGTTCAAATCCAAAAGAGAGACTGTGGCTACAAATAAAATTTTAAAATCTCTTACTTAGAAGTGACAATCAGGAAAAGAAAAGAAAAGGTGCCAAAGGAAAAGGTATAGAGTAAGGATGAGAAATTATATTAGAAGCCTGGAGCTTATCTGCATTGAGTGGATGTGTGTAAAAATAGAGGAAACTAGAAACATATCCACCCATGCATCCATAAGTGCCTACATACATGATATGCATTCATATGCAAGATGGCCAGAATGGAAAAACAAAGTGTTAAAAAAGAGAATAAAGGTACTGTAGTATGCCCTGAAGCCAAGGAAGTAGAAGTGTTTTAAGCTGATATGTGTATCCTTCCCAAAAGAGACTGGACAAAAGATAGTTCTAAACAAGAGCAGCTGAGTTATGTTGTGTGGCAGAAAGGTTGAGTAAAATCAGGTCTAAGATGACATGTTAGATTGCACAATGAGGAAGTTACTTGTGATTGTCTAGAAAGCACTTGTGATTAATGATTTATACATCATCTATTTCCAAAAGGTTTGAGGAAGCTTAAATAAAAACACTTTCATGCAGGTCAATGAAAATGAAACATAATAAAGAAAGAAATTGCAAAGAGAATTAAGAGAGGACAGTGAATGTACCACAAGACCTGGAAAAGTTTGTGGTTGTAATAGGAATACTGTATTGTGGTTCTGAGGCTTCTGGGTAACAGGCCAGTCTATCTGTAACATATTAGTTAATGAAAGAAAAAGGTTTTCAGAGGAATTTTTCATTCCTGCTACCAAAATCTATGAAGAGTACTTGCCATGGATTATTAGATAAGGGACAATAATACATTACACACGGTGATCAACAATGGTTCTACTGAAGTTACAGGCTTGCTTTGAAATGCTGTTTCTTCTTGATGCACTTGAAGGCCAACTATGCAGTATTAAGATGAGGGTTTCTTTCCCCATGTAATGCTAAGGGGTTGAACCCAGGGCCTCACACATGCTAGCTAAGTGCTCTATCACTAAGCTGTACCCCGTGCCCTTTTTATTTTTTATTTTGTATTTTGAGGCAGAGCATCTTAAAGTTGTGCAGGCTGCCTATGGCTTTGTATCCACAATTCTCTTTCCTTGGCCTTCCAAATTGCTGGGTTTATAAGAATGTACCACGGGGCCTAGCAAGATGAAGTCTTACACACCAGGAAGGCAGCGATAATTCTTGTGGGCAAAGACGACCTGGGTATTCTGAAAACTCCTGAGTCTGAAAAGTCAGCATGTGCGACAGCATTAGGGCAGCTCTAGGAATATGGGGAGAGGAGACCCCATGTACCCTGCAACCTCATCGCCAAGCCATCTGCCAAGTAAAGCTTTCCTCCTGATCTTTATTATGAAAGTTTCAATTCAAATGTCACTGCTTCCAAGAGACTTTTGGTTTACTGTCCAATGTGATCTCTTCATTTTTCTGCTTATCTGTCACTCTCTAACAATAATTTACTTTATATTTTTCATGGTATTTACTGCTCTTTTACATTATTTTATTACCAGTCTCCCTCCTCTCACAAATGACGTCAGCTAGTACACCGAGCAGTACTAGCTAGAAGTACTAGTAGAAACATTATAGAGTAGAATCGGTACTCTGTTGAAGGAAGGAAGGTTCTGGAATGAAAAAGAACTATACTTGACATTGATACAAAATGGGATGGTAGACTTGAGAATGAAATAACTTCTTCCTAATGTATTAGCTCTTGGGAGAAGGACCCGGCAACCCACTCCCAAAAAACCATCTGCCGTTGAAAACCCTATGAATAGCAGAGAAACAGTAATACTGTTTTGCCTGTTGTACATAGGGTGGCTATGATTCGGACACTGACTCAAGAGCACCTAACAACAACGACAACAACAGCAATGCTCAGAAGAGGCTGATGATTATGATAATGACACAGTTCTGTCATGGAAACTTTAAGCACATTGAGGCTTAGGGGAAGAGCACAGATTCTCTTTACACTTTCCTGGACATTCACAAGGAACAGGGGTACTAATATGAATGGTGCATCATGAATATTCGTTGACCATGATGTTAAAGGGTAGAGCCTATGTGGGAAGCCTACAAAGAGCTCGAACTTGTGGCAACTCTCTTTTTTCTCCTATTGGATAAGATCTGTTGATGTTACCCACTTAAATTGTAAAGACTATCTTTCAAAACTTGCCTGAAAGATCAGGTTGCTGGCGAACCCATAGAAAAGCAAGCACCAATAGAGAGAAGCTCCTTAGAATTGAAGAAGAAACTGGAGTCAGAAAGAGAGACTGGACACAGACTAGGAGGAAGCTGGAGAGAGCTCTGTGAAGGTTGACTTGTTGCTTGAAAGAACTAGAAGGGAGGACTAACTAGTGAGGAGGTAACAGTAGACTGAGGCTGGTGGCAGCACCAAAGGAAACTGTCTAACATTTATTATGGTTTAGCTCAGTTGGTAGAGTGCCACACTGCATTCCTTGAGGATCCAGATTTGATCCCCAGCACTGCAAAAACAGGAGAAGGACATGGCAATCTATTCCTGAAGCAATCCTGAAACAATCAGCCATTGAAAACCCTGTGAAGGTTGCTATGAGTCGGATCCGACTCAATAGCACATAACAAGAACGAATCTTGTCACCGAGAAGCAAAATTATCAATGGAGAAGGATCAGGAAAAATGTCTTGGAATTTCCCGGGGCATCAATTTTATTCATTTTTGAGAAATTTATAATGTTTCTATATCACATTAAAATATTAGGGAATAGCGTGTGTGTGTGTGTGTGTGTGTGTGTGTGTGTGTTTTGTTTGTTTTTGTTTTTGCTTAGTCCTGGTGCTCTGAAGCAATTTTGATTATTTAGGCACCATGTTGGGCTTTACCTCTAGGCTGTGGGGTGCAAGCTTGCAATTTAGAGATAGTGGAATTTCCCCAAGGTTAGGACAGGCAAGGGACTTTAGAATCATATAGCATGATAAGTTTAAAAGGCACCTTGAAATCATCTAAGTCTGCAAAAATAATGGATCATTTTCCTCATGTTCTTATCTTTAATATTTTAACTCATAGCCAGAAGAAAGATACTGTGAGACCGATATTACAAATTGGTCTGAAATGACAAAACAAAAATGTTTCAGCTTAGAAAAAGAATAGAAAATTCTCAATCTACTATTTCTTATCTGCCTAGCAAGTTTTCTTGATAATATTGTCTGCATTAGTCAGTCAACTAACCAGATGTTTGGCTGTTAAAACAAACAAGACTTTCTGCATTAGAATTTGTCTTCCAGGAGGATGTCCGGGCTAATGAATGTTGTATTCATTTCATAAGCAGATGTAGAATTTCATGGTTTCTACAGGGAAAGAATATACTTTTAAAAAATGGAAATGAGCTGGGTACTGTGGCACATGTCTGTAATGCCAGCTAGTCTAGCAGCTGAGGCAGGAAGATCACTGTGCAACTTAGCAGATCCTGTCTCAAAAACAACAACAAAAAAACAGGGTAGGGGTGCATTAGTGGTGGATCAATTGCCTAGCATGCATAAGCACTGGAAAATAAATGGGAATGAACATTAAAAGGAAAAAAAACCTCAAGAACTCCTGGGAAAGTACTTTTATGAATGCAAATTTGAAGTAAGGTAAATATTCATATGTATTCATTCTCTTTGGTGACCTGTCATTCAAAAGTAGGGGGATAAACAGGACATTGACGTTCATATAATAAAAATTGAAAACATTGGTGTGTAGCTGTAAATCTTTCATAGAGCAGGAACTTAATTCATATTCTGTAATGTTTTATTTGTTTTTAATCTTCCACTGCCTTTGGCTTTTATGGACATAGTCTTGAAATGAAGAATGAGTAAGCTTAGAAAAAAGTTTTAAATAAAAGGAATTCATGCTGAAATTTTATGTATGGTTCATCCAGTAACTTTCTCTTTTAACAAATACTGAACACTGACTACGTGCCAAGCGCTTTTCTGAGACGTTCTAATTTATTAGAGAATAAAACAGGCAAAAACTCCTACCCTGATCGTGTTTCTGTGCTTGACCTTTGAGTTTATTTGGCTCATAGGACAGCATTTGGGGTCCTTTTGTAAAGCAGAGCTATTGAGTTGACTCAAATATATATGTATATATGAGACATTTATGTATATACATTGATACACACACATATGGATAGGTCACACAAACACATTTAACCTTTGTGGTTTTTTCTTTTTTCAATCTTACATTGTTGTTGTTGTGAGGTGTCTTCATAGCAACCCCATGGACAACAGGAAGAAACACTCCCTGACACTGTGCCGTACCTTGCAGTACGTCAGTGCCTCTCTGCTATTCATAGGGTTTTCATGGCTGATTGTTTTGGGATTGCTTGAGAATGGATCACTACATCCTTCTCCCATTTTTGTGGTGCTGGGGATCCAACTCAGGGCCTCGGAGAGCACAAAGCAGCACTTTGCCAACTGAGCAAAAGGAGACCAAATTAGGGAGCATGAAAAGCATGCTGGTTTTATCAGGTGGGAATAAAATGATAATGGTTTAAAAACTCACATAACTTGGTATCAATCCATTTTAACCCAATTTATTGTACTGCTACCATTGTATTCATTGCAATTTGGAAAGTATTGGAATGAGCTGTCAGAGGAAGGAGATTGCCCTCTCCTGCCTTGTCTTATTCAAGGAAATACAGGGCTCTTAGCATCCAAAGTTCTGAGCACAAAGGGGAGAAGTGAGCTGATTTTGCTCGGGCTAGAAATCTGACTTCCCTCCAAAATTTCCCAGGAATGAGCTGCCTGTTTTATCTTCATCCCTTAGCTGTTTGTTGCATATGCCTGCCAAACCTGTTTCCAGGTTTTCTAGGCTCAGAGGTACATTTCTGAGAATGTAGGGCATAATTATCTGAAGTAGAAGAATTCTGAGGTACATCAGAAAATTAAGATCATATTTAACAGAGGTAAAAATATCCGAACAGAGTATATTCCTGAAATGCATATTTAGGCAGTAAGATAGGAATTCAATATTATTTCATGTAAACTCTTGGGACAATTGCGTAGGAAAGCATATAATGTGCAGAGTCAGAGTGGGATGAAATGAATGAAGAGGCAGTGGTAGCTTAAAATAACAAAGAAGAACATGGTATTTTCTTTTGGGGTGGGGAAGAGATCAGGTGTTTTGCAGATTGCTCTATAACTGACATGCATTCAGAGTTTCCAGTTATTGAGGAAGAAGCATTTCCTAAAAGAACTCATTTGAAGAAATCTGAGCTCCACTTTTACCTGCATTTTTTTCCCTTCCTTTTTGTTCAGGATGACATAACACAGAATAACAGAATGGCTTTGTTTTCAAGGATGGCACTGAAGCAAGAAATGATGAATTATCAAGGGCTGTTATAGGGATTTGATTATTGCCAAGGGGTAATGAAGGAAAAGTATCTGAATGTATTCCAGGAAAATATGTAATGATAGCTAATGCTCCAGTTGTTATTTTGTTTCTTTTGAAATGATAGACATGGAGAAGACATTGATACTATGATACCACCTGTTGGAACAATATAAGGCTAGATAGAGCAAGGGATATTTTTGTGGATGAGACTTTTAAGTGTTGATTTTTCAAAAAGTTCCATGACATTTGGATAGAATTAAAATTTCATTATCAGTCGTTTACCTGATAGTAGAAATTATAAGCTAGACTTTATTTTATATATGATTTTTTAAAGAAAAGCATAAAATACTCATTACAGAATTTGTTTAGTTTAACCTAGAACTATTAAAGTGAAATGGAAATAAATTTAAGTAAAAGCTGGTAAACTTGTGTTAAACTTGTTTTATGACTCTTCAAATACAACTACCACATTTGATTGGAAAAAATGCAGCGTCAGTGATTATAAGTGCTAAACTACTAAAATGTTTGTCTTATCCCGCGATAAGATTGAAAGAAATGAGTTCTAGCTATAGCTATAGATCTGGTGGGGACCTTAGAAATCCTGGCATGGCAAAGCATTATAAAGTTCATACAAGAGCAGTGTCAATTAATAATATGATGAGGACAATTATGATGGTTTACATTAGTCATCCAGGATTGCCAATCAGCAGTACTCATGGAGACTTACAAAATAATGCATTTCTCTCCCTGAAGGGAAAATTTCAAACACAGATCCTGTATCATTCAAGGTCCAACCTCTTCATCTCGTTTCTTCCACATTCCTCTATTCAAAAAGCCAATATCCCTACTCCAAGAAAATATTCTCTAATTTGCTACTTCTCTGTGCCTTTGCTCATAAATTTTCAGTTTGGAATATGGTATGATTCCTTTTTTAATTTTTTTTTCCTGAGGCAAGTTCTCACTGTGTAGCCCACACTGGCCTCAAATTCATGATCCTCCTGCCTCTGTCCTCTGGCGCTGGGTTTACAGAAATGCACCCTGCCAACCACCTCAAATCCTGACCACCTTTTAGGATCTCGGCAAAGTCGTAAGACCTTCTTGAGCGTACCTCATAGTGACCATGCCTGCCACTGAAAGTGCCAGCACCAGAACAGTGGCGCTTGAGCTCTTGTATGTGGGGAAAGCCTTCACTCCTCCTATTCTTATGAAAAGATGGCACTTGCACAGCCACTCATGGTGGACTCCAGTGGTAACCTTGACCCTCTTCTCATTCATACCCTGCTCCCTTCTACTCTGCCCCTGCCTAGGCTCAGTCTAGGTCTGCAGGGCTTTTTATTTCGATTCCACTTCTCCATTTCTGCTCTCCCAGGTCACCACCACCATCTTGCTTGGACTACTGCAGCAGCCCCCTTGCTTCCGCTGCCTCTTCACTTGACCTCCACACAGGCATCAGAGCCCTCAGACACATGAGTCCTGATGCCATGCTGGGCCCTGAGAGCATGTATGGTCTCCTGATACCCTACAGGGGACAATCCAGATACTTTGCAAGGCCCCTCCTCTGACTGCACCCCGCCTGTCTCCCGACTCTCCTATCTCTAAGGCAACCTCCAGGTCAGCCACTGAATGAATGAATGAATCTTTAAGAAAGAAGCCATGCTATTTAGACCTCCTTGTTTTTGCCCATGCTGTTACCTTTGCGAAGAATGTTTTTCCTGTTTCCTCCTTGAAAAACCTCACATTACCAATTGCTGGCAAACCCCAGGGCCAATATCATTTTCAATAAAATTGTCTCTGCTTAGCCCTGGCACAATTATAATTCTGGGGCTACTCCTCCACAGGTGAATGCTTGGTAGAGACCTTTATGATTTCATGGCTAAGTTATAAGCTCATTGAGAGTAAGAACTACGTCTTTTTTGGGGGTGCTTTTCTTTAAATGCCTAGCATTTTATTAGCTGTTATTTATTTATTTGTTTATTTGCCAAAAACAGTCTGTTCACTCTCTTGTTGTTGTTGTTAGGTGCCATCGAGTCAGTATCCGACTCATAGTGACCCTACGTACAATGGGCGAAATACTATTGTCAGGGCTTCTCTGCTGTTCATAGGGTTTTCAATGGTGGATTGGCTTTTGGGAGTGGGTTGCCAGGTCCTTCTCCCAAGCCTACAGTATCTGGTGTTCCCTGATGGTCTTCCATCCAAGTATTAACCAGGCCTGACCCTGCTTAGCTTCCGAGATGTGACAGGATCAGATGCCACAGGGCTACGACTGCAGGTGTTCATTCTCTTAAATAGGCCATATTTTATAATATAGTAATAAAAAGGAAAAAGTGACATCTGTTTGCCAGGTAGCCCAAGACTGGACTGATGAATTAGATGTATTTGGAATCCTCAGGCAGATTCATTGATGTTACGGATTCTAGGTTCCATGAGGTTGCTCAGCATAAGTTTTTACTATTTTGCCCTGAGTAGACCCAGTTCTGACATTGGCCTCCAAGGCACTGTGTGGATTGTCTGCGTTCTCCTCTCCTCCACCTCTAAACCTTTCTGAACTCATCCTCTTCCATGCTCCCTTTCTTTCTCCACCCCTGTTGTGCAGACTTCCCAGCTCAGCCATTTTCTCCCACCTGTCTAGAATGTTTTTCTCACAAATATCCATCTGCTCACTTCCTTATTGCCTTTTTCATTGCTCAAATGTCACCTTTTCAGGGATATCTTTCTTGATCTCTGTTTAAAACTGCTAATCTCCTCTACGGGCTGGGATTTAGCTCAGTTGGTAGAGCGCTGCTCTGCAGTCTCTGAGGTCCCGAGTTCAAGTCCCAGCACCATAAAAATGGGAGAAGGACATGGCAACCCACTCCCAAGGCAATCCCGAAAACAATCACCCATTGAAAACCCTATGAGGGTCACTATGAGTCGGACACGACTAGATGGCACCTAACAACAAATCTCCTCTACCCATCACACACCAACATGTTTCTTTCCACAGCACTTTCAAGTTTCATGTGATTTTTATGTCCTTTACTCACTACTGTATCGCAGGTACTGAAACAGAGCCTCGCTCACAGTAGTGATTCAATGAATATTTGCTGAATAAATCCATCAATCCCTCTGACATGTCCACTAGCTCTTCTCGTATACCCAACTGCCATATTTCTCTTTGAATTATCTTTTTATCTGTGATTCAATTTCAGATCTGGTAGTTGGTTAATGTCTGACCTTAGTCAAACATGTTCTGGATTAAGAGTCATTTATTTTGGGCTTCATTCCTGGCTCTGCCACTTACTAATTATGTGACCTTGGGTGAGTCATTCAGTATTTCTGGGCCCAGCTTTTCCCTTTGGTAAAACAGGGCGAATGATACCAGTGAATTACTGAGAGCATGGCAAACACATCAACATCTATAATGTTCTATAAGCAATGCAATTATCTGTGCAAGGAATTCAAGAGGAAACATGACATAATGCAGTGTTGAACCTAAGAGTCAGAGCTGTGGATTTGAGTTCTGTCTCTGCCTCTTATTAGCTATCGCACTCTGAGAAACTGAGCTTGGCTCCTTTTCTATAAAGAAGTAAGACATTTCCTCACAGAATGGGTCCAGATACCAAATGAGGTAATATACCCATCTAAGGTAATATACTGCAATTCTAAGATGCGTGTTTTAACATTTCAAAAATACATGGGCACTTTAAGATCAATGGTGTCCTCTAGGATATGTGGCATCTACTTCAAAGCTTTTATGTGTGAAGCAGGATGGTCATTATGGTTTAGAATCTTTCAAGCACTCAGATAATATTACGATATTTGCCTTTCCTCCTCTATTGGGAAAACATGGCTTCTAATGACTAAAGTGGTGAATTTTGTCTTAAAAGGATTAAAACCCATTATTTTGTGAATTGCCTTAAAATGTTTTTTTTCCAATTTTACAAAAAAAGAAAAGGGAATGACAAAGTTTTAAAGCATTAACAATAAAATGGTTTGCTCATTTTATTTCCTCTTAATAAAAAGGCACTTTGTTTTTCTGGGTGCTTCTACCTGTATTTCCACCCCTAGTCTACTTTATGCTTTCTATTGCATTTGGTTTGGCCATGGAGGACAAGAATAGAAGAATATCCTGGCAACCTCAGCCAGTGCACTTTAGCATAATGTGGTTGCTAGGAGAAAAGGAGTGCGCAGCACGTGAGGTGACACGTGGTTCTGCTGTTCTGGAGAGGCCTGCGGGTTATGGCAGAAGCCAGGAGCTCAGAGCAGCCTGCTCCATCCTGCCTTTTGCTGAAGTGCATGAGAATGGCATTCTCTTATGGGACCCTTGATGAATTGGTGGTAATATTTTATGGCCTCTTTTAAATAAATTACAGAGACAAAGGGAGTAAAAAAGTTGTTACTAAGGATGTCCTCATGAAGATATGTTGCATTTCAAGGCCATTATTCCTTAAACTCCCATCTATGTAACCAAACTTCTAACAATCCTGCAGTAGGTCATTCCTCAAAAGTTACACCCTCCCTATATATCTTGCTGTTTCTCATAGTGTCTCTGATTTTCAGTTAACAAAATCAGAAAAGGATAACTGGAGTGCTGTGTAGATTATAATAAGAAATTCTACAACCACTAGCCACATTCTTTGTTCTCTGAACTGTAGAAATTCTAAGATGCATGTAATGTGCTTTCCTAGTGATTCTCAATAGTGAAAGCTTGTTGTGCAATTCATTTTATTCATTCAGCATTTATGGCTGAAAGTCTACCAAGTGCTGGCCACAGAGTATCAGGGCAGGGGCTAAAAATAAATATTTTAAGATAGAATACATAAAACAAGACACACGCACACAATGAAAACAGAATGCCTAATGTCTGCATTGTACTTTTCCTTTCTTTCAAGAGGCCATCACAATGCTTTGGGCTTAGCCTGTATTAGCATTTGAAAGAGAGTAATATTCTGGAGAAACAAATATTTTAGGATCCATCCACATAGGCCAGCTGTCAGTTGGCAACTGTGATTGGATTCCTCCACATGCATAGAAGGCCCTGGGGGAGCACTAAGGGACCATATCCATCTGTGACATTTTTGGTGTGACAGCCACTGCAGTGAGATGGGGTACAGTACCATCAGTGAACTGTCCCTGGATGCTTTTCACAGAGCACTTTTTTCCTCCTATTGATTGTGTGCTTGCTGAGTTCTGACCATATCAATGACTCAAGTATGTTTGCATCTCTTGAATTCTTTAGACTAAGGAACATGTGATTCAGTTCATCTAGCTGCAAGTTGCAAGATCTATAAAATTCAGCCACACTCGTTTTCTTTCCCTGAAGAACTGATGAATGAGGTTGACATGTAGGAGACTCTTCTAACTTCTGAAGCTATAGCATCTGATTCTTTGATTCCTTTTTCACTTTGATCTCAGCATTTTAAAAAAATAAGAGCATTAGCTTCTATTTGGATATACTTCCATCCAAAATGAAAACTGGAAATAGTTTACAGAATGATGTGGGTATGACTCAGTATGAAACTTAAAACATATTAAGTAAAACTAAATATTTATATTAAATTAAAAGCTCCACTACCATTAATTGGCCTGTAGCCATACCACTGTGGCACCCGGTACTGTCAGATCTTGGAAGCTAAGCAGGGTCAGGCCCAGTTAGTACTTGGATGGAGACCGCCTGGGAACACCAGGGGCTGCAGGCTTAGGAGAAGGACCTGCCAACCCACTCCCAAAAAACAATCAGCCATTGAAAACCCTATGAATAGCAGAGCAGCACTGACAATAGAGTTTCACCTACTGTAAGTAGGGTCACTATGAGCTGGATACTGACTGGACAGTATTTAATAACAACAACCATTAATTACTACTTCATAGCCCACATTGCATCTCTAGAAGTGTGACAACTCTAGAACAGACCTCTTTGTGTGTTCACACGTTTGTGTATGCACATACATTATATTTGCAATTTTACTTGACTTGCAAGATGTGCTAGTTTTGCCCATTTTACCCCTAGAGAAAAACCACAACAAAGTATGTCCTGGCATGTTACATTCTGGATCTTCCCTACTGTGTCCCATTAGATCCTCTCACAGTATTGCCTGGTGTTTGGCTGTTAGGACTTACTGAAGGAGTTAAGTGATAAGGCTTATCATTTCTCTTAATAGAAGGCTGCGAAAGAACCGAATGCCTTCAAATTACAAAGCTACATCAGTGGCATGAACGCTATTTGCTCTCTTGTTGGCAGGTACCACTGTACACCATAGAAAGTCACCACTGGTAGCATATACTATTAGCTCCTAAGGACAATTCTACCAGTCTCCAATTCCATTTTATAGAGGAATTCTTCTGTATATGCAAATGACTTCTGTCAGTACTTTTAAATCAATAGCATATAATATGGCCATTCATAGAATACATAGCAGAATGGGCATGTACTTTGAAATCTAATGCACTAGGTTCAAAACTTAATTTCATTGCTTAGAACATGGGAAAATTGCTTAGAATTTTGGAAATTCAGGTTTGGGTTCTAATCTACAGAGAATAGTTACCTGATAAAAGATAAGGCATGAAGTAGGTAAAAATAAAACTGGCAGTAATGCCCACTATATATTAGTATTTAAATGGTTACTTTCTTTCCTTTTGCTATGTGAATCCTAATTCCAGTTCTCACGTTTGAGTGTAGTGAAATTTTAATATGAATAATTATATCAGGATATAAATAAATACCTAGGAGAAACAAGTTTCTAAAAGAAAAAACACTTAACAGAATTTGATAAATAGGAGTTTCTTATTGCCATTTATGCAAAATATATGTAATGTAGATGAGAAAAATGTTGTAATGTATGCACATAAATAAAAGTAATTTTTGTCTTTAAAAGCATAAGTTGATATTACCTTCACATAAACTTTTGATTTATCAGAACACTCAGAGAATGAGGCTTCTAGATAAATGCTCTGCCAGATTAGTTAAGGCTTAATGTCTTTAATTTCTTGGGGAAAATACTTGTCGAACTAAATATGTATTAACTTACTTTTCTACCCTATATAGAAGAATATTCTGAATATAGTCTCTGATATAAGAATTTATGGTATCTTTAAATATCATTATTAGGCAGGTACCATGGCACATCCAAATGACTTGGGTGGCTGAGGCAGGAGGATTGTTCCTTCAAGGTCAGAGGCAGCCTAGGCAACTTATTAATCATCTCAAAATAAACAATAAAATAAAGGGTTGGAGGTACATCTTAATGGTAGAGCACTTGCCCAGCATGTGTGAGGACCTGGGTTCAACTCCCTAGAATTGCC
>VMDO01013095.1:0-45516 GCA_007922755.1 Pedetes capensis | reverse complement strand
ACCTAACAACAATTTTTAAACTAATTCTTATTGAAAGCACTACTGACTTAATCAGAAGCTGGAAGTACAGTAGGCAAGTAGCAGTCCAGGAACTAAATGCCAGTGCTGACAAGTGTTTTCACACGTTTTCTCGGGTAATCCTCACCCACTCCGAGAAGTGTTATTTCCCTGTAGAATAATAATCACACAGATAAGGAAAGTGAAGGAACTTAGGCAATGTGCTTAGGGTTAATAATTGTGCTCACAAGTGGCACAGTCAGAAACTGAATACTGCACTTCTGGTTATGAACCCTAACCTCTTTTCTCCCCACCCCCTAAAGCCACTCACCAAATACAAAGCCATTTAAATTCCCATGAGAGGGAAACTTGGTATAGGTAGAATGTATACTTCCTCTAAAATAAATGGAGCTTTCTTCCTGAATAAATTTTTAGAACCATGTTTATCTCAATTAGACTTCTCTAATAATAGCAAGCCTGTAGCAGTAGCCCTGCGGCATCTAATCCAGTCAGGTCTTGAAAGCTAAACAGGGTCGGGCCTGGTTAGTACTTGGATGGGAGACCGCCTAGGTACACCAGGTGCTATAGGCTTGGGAGAAGGACCCAGCAGCCCACTCCCAAAAATCAATCGGCCATTGAAAACCCTATGAACAGCAGAGAAGCACTGACAATAGTGTTTCCCCTGTTGTATATAGGGTCGCTATGAGTCGGATACCAACTCAACAGCACCTAACAACAATAACAGCAATAATAGCACCGTGGAAAAATAATTCCAAGAATTCCAATGAGGAAAAAAGTTATACTTATTTGAACTTAATTTTTCCCCAGAAGTACTTAAAATTTAGTCCAAATCTTTTCCACCAAATCTTTAACCAAAAATTAATTAAAGCTCATGAAAATATCTAAATGTAAATTAATAAGTAGTAAATATTAAAAATAGAGAGACAATGTCCATTTTCCCTGAACTCTGTCTTTGCTAGAAGACAAAGAGAGGAGAAGGCAGGAGAGTCCTGGTTTCATTTTAAAGTGTGTCCAAGGCCGTGAGTGGATTGAAACTTTAATTCCTTGTTACGGGTATGTGTATCACTTTAGTATGTTCACTTTCATTTTGCAACCTGCTGTATCTAGAGGGGTCATATGCTTGATCACTTAAGTCAGTTTCATTTTAGGAATTGGAAAGAATAACTGGAAACCTTTAATATGGAAACCTAAATATTCATATTTAACATAAATATGAATAACTCCAAGCAAATCAGAACAAGTGGTCACTTCACATTGACCTTAAGAATCTTCTACCATGGTGTTTTTGGTCCTCCATTTTATTTCATTCCATCAGCACATCTCCTTGTAATTATTCCTCAAGAACCAGGCATAGTTCTGGACAATTTTCTAATTTTTCAAGTCAATTCCATTTTCATGTTCAGTCGTTTAAGGTCATAGAACGATAGTGTACTTGTTGGAAGGGGTTTTATTAACAATCTGCCTCCAACCTCCCCTTATGTGGTAGACAGAGCCACACTTTGACTTGACTTTAGATATATTTTAAACAAAATGATCAACTGGTCCTCTGATAGGACTAAACACAGTCCACTTTGCCCACTCGATGATTCCTCTGAAAAGCCTGTCCCCTAGGTTCATAGCTCACTGGGGAAGCACAGAGTCTCAGAACTTAAGGGAGCCGATCATCATGTTGGAAACGAAACCACAAAATCATACAGGGGAGAGAAAATGGTATGTTAAAGGGAAAAGCAAGGATCCAAGCAAAAGTAGATGTTTTATAACATTTTGGAACCAATAAATATGTTGAATGTGTGTTGGTTTTTAGAAATGGGATGTGTTAAAAATCCACAGTAAAAATTTCAAGAGAGATTAGAAGCAGCAGACCCTAATATATTCATGAAAGACATTACCTGGTCATCATGGAGGTTTCTGTTTTCTTTCCCTGTGCATAAGTCACGATAGAAATCCTGTACTCTTTGGACATCTCCTCATCCTTACGACAACCACTGAAAAGAGTCTATTTCCCTGCATTATTCCCATTGCACACTCTTCCCTAATTCCTGATATGCCCTCCATCATCAGCAGGGGGCGCTGTGTATTCTCCCTCTACTTCAGATACCCTTGATCTGAGAAGCCTGACCCTCCCATAGGTTAGCCTCTGCCATTGGTGACTTTTTAACCTCTTCCCACAAGTGCCCAAAAGAAGGAGCAGGTCATCCTTCTTACTCCCAATTTCTCCTCCCAGATTTTCCTCTGTCCTTTCTAAAAATCTCCAAATTTGTAACCTTACACGATCACATTCTATCACCGTACAGCCCTCATCGTTGCCTTCATCTGTCTATTCATGTGTGACTCTCCCTGAGTCCTCACTATTGGTTTTTTTCCTGTCATACTGTGTCTCCCACACCCTTCCTTCCATTCTTCATAATTTTAAAGACATCTCTAAGAGTTCCTTGACCTCTTCTTTCCTAGAGATCTTGTGTTCTGCCCTGTGCCAGACACCCACTCCTGTGCCTTTCCTCCTTAGACTGAAGCATGATAAATTTCTGTAGTACCTCCAACATCTCAATATTGCCCAATTTGACCTTACTTCCTCCTGCCCGTTCTGTTTCCAGACCTCCAACAATCATACATTCACACAGGAATCTTAGATCCATTAGTTCACCATCCTCTAAAGTAAACCCTTCATGTCTTCTCACTTCTGGGTGCTGAAGCTGAAGTTTTTATATGCTTTTTTAAAAAACTTACCTCTTGATTGCTATTATCTAAACCTGGCAATTCACTCCCCAAGCAACCCCAAAACAATCAGCCATTGAAAACCCTATGAATAGTAGAGAAGCCCTGATACAGTGCCAGGCATGGCACAGTGTCGGGGAGTGTTTTGTTCTATGGATCACTATGTTTTGTTCTATGGATCACTATGAGTCAGACCCAACCCAATGATACCTAACAGCAACAACAACACTGGGCACATAATAGTTATTCAGTAAATATGGATTGAATTAAAGCAATCAAAATGTATGCAATGAATGTTTAAACCCGCAGGTCATTTTGTCTTGCTTTTGCTCTAAAGAATATTTATTCTTTCTTTTATATAGCATCATACATATTTTACCAAAAGCCACAAATAACATCTGAGTAGTTCACTGCTTTTTGCATGATTTGCTAAGGAACAAGTAATTTTAAGTACCTGTGAAGTTATATTTCATTCTTAAGTTATAACCTAACAATATAGTGAGTTGAAATTGCCACAACACAAACAAATTCAGGATGGTTCTCCCATTACCCATGTTATATTTAGAAGAAGAAGCTCTAGTATAAAGCAGGGGTGATCGCCTTTGGCCATGGTTTTCAGATATGCTGTCTATCATCTTTCTGAAATCCGTTGGACCAAAGTTAACTTATCTGAAATAAACATGAAAATTAGAGGTATTTAGTTTTGCATGAATCAACCAACTTGACGACATAAAAGCCTGTTCTATGATCCTTTTATTCATCAAACTTGACATCCTAGAATTTTGTAATCAAAACTGTTCCTTATTGAAAAAGATCTTATATTTTAGAAACTAATGTAAACTGCTTTTTATATGGCAATGATCATACAGCTGTCTGTATGTCTGTGAGCTAGAAGGGACTTGAAATCAACATCCACTTGATACACCTCCTGTTACAGAAAAGGAAGAGGAAATCCCATAAGATTAAATGGCTGACTTAATGCAATAAGGAAATGAAACGCAGTTGATACTCAGATTCCAATCTCCAGGAGTTAATGCTTATTGAGCATTTAAGCAGGTAGCAAACACTTTGCCAAAGCATTTTACACGCATCACAAAATCTTCACAATAAGCTAGTGAGGTCGGGCTGACTATCTTCCCCAAGTTTTTCAAGTGAGGAGACAGCTCAGAGAGGCTAAAGAACATTTCATGCTACACAGCAAATTGGTGACAGAGCCAGAGCAGCCTCCATGAGGTGACCTCAATGTTCCCCATAATTTATTCCCTTTCCTAGTCCTCTGCCTGTGCATGGGCTGTTTCTTCGCCCCTGCTGGTTTGTCAGCCCCTCCCCATAGTTCTCGTCTGTCGGATGAAACATCACTGCTTTGCTCACCCACTCCAGCCCACCACCTCAGAACTCCAGTAGCTCCTTTTTCATTTCTTCCCACAAGACTATTGGCTCCTTGAAGACCATCTTATTTTTTTCCTTACATTTCTTGGATCTAACACATGTCTTAGACGTAGAAGATATGTAAAAACTATTAGATGACAGTCATAGGACACTACAGATACATTATGTGTTTTAGAGATCAATAGCTGACATAGTAAAATTTTAAAAGCTGAACACAATTTAGATCCTAAGTATTGTTTGGAGTTACAGTACTTAGAAATAAAGATATAAATATTTCTTATAGACTCTAAATAATCAACTACCTTCCCCATATGTGGAGTCATGTATCCCTTAAATGACTCAGAAACTATCAATAGTATCTATAATTAGATCATTTGTCATAATCTGCCAATAAAATTTGGGAAATGACATTCTAGTAACCAGTCTGAAATCTTTTCTTCTTCAAACATTAGTGTCAGAGAGAATTGCTTAGAGTAGTTTGAGAAATTAATTCTGCATCTTTATAGAATAGTGTTTATAATATTCAAGAGTGTGCAATACTCCAGACTCAATTATTAAGCAGATGGATATTCAATTTCAAAAGTATCTGTTAATTGTAGCATTATCTCAGAACACAAAGTAGAAATATTCTAAAAGGTGAACAAGTCCAGAAATATCTCCCCTGTTTTATCCATGTTGTGCTCTTTCTGTGCTTCTGTTTTTCATTTTAAAAAAATCTGTCACACAACCAAGCGCGGTGGCACATGCCTGTAATCCCAGCGGCTGGGGCGGTGGAGGCAGGAGGATCGCAAGTTCGAGACCAGAGGCAGTCTGCATAATTTAGCGAGACCCTGTCTCAAAAAGTAAAAATATGGGCTGAGGGTGCAGCTCAGTGATCCAGCACTTGAAGAGCATGCAAGCGCGAGGACCTGGGTTCAACCCACAGTACTGGAAAAAAAAAAAAATCTGTTACATGATATCTAAGGTATACCTCCTAATATTCCCTGCAATGGACTATCTCCAGTATCAAGAAATATTTATGAAATATCACAATTTCCTCTCTCAATTGGAATCTCTAAATCACTGGCTGAGAATTGAATAAAACTGAATTTAATAAATACTGTCTACCTGCAAATGGGAGAAGGGCGTGGCAACCCACTCCCAAGGCAATCCCGAAACAATCTGCCATTGAAAACCCTATGAGGGTCGCTATGAGTTGGACACGACTCAACGGCACCCAACAACAACAACAACTACAACAACAACAACAACATCATCTACCTACAAAGTATAAATCATTGAAATTTCTATTTTCTCCAGATTATTTTAATTACCTTTAAAAACTACGATTAGTTCAGAAATTCCCATATATACCAAACATTAAATTTTTAATGTATGGGTCTGTGATTTTTGCAATATTAATATTTGGGGGGACAAATATTTGTTTCATTTATAAAGATTATGTTAACGTCCAGCCAGGCACCATGGTCCACTCCCATAGTCCCAGCTACTTGGGAGGCTGAGGCAGGACGATCATAGATTCAAGGCCAGATGCAGCCTGCACAACTTAGCGAGACCCTAACTCAAAGTAAAAAATAAAAGGATTGGGGCTGCAGCTCACTGGTGGAGTATTTGCATAGCATGTGTTCAGTACACATTAAGAAGAAAAGAAGAAAAAGAAGAAAAGAAGAAAAGAAACATTAACTTCTAAAGCAAGCACAAAAAGAAACATTAACTTCTAAACTGTATTCATCTGTGAATGTGGTAAATATAAAATTTTTTTAAAGAATTAAAAATTTTCAAAAATTATATTTGAAACTATTTATAGGGCTGTCATTGATGACAAAATTAGATATGCTATTGGGAAGTATATATAAAAGCCCTCTACTGAAAAATAGTTGCCTGTGTGTAGGAAAAGAGGAAAGAACAAAAAATGAGGGCCAGAAGAGTAGAGACCACTTGCTATTTTTCTCCCACTGATTGCTTGTATAGTTGTAAAGTTATTAATCTATATGGAGAATATGTCAAATCTCTACAAGAAAAATCTGACAAAGAATTAAAACTAATAAGTTAAAGCTTATCTTTCTCTTATTAAAAGAGCCCCATGAAAGTGTTCAGGGCTCTGAATTTTCTGCATTTGGTTTTCAAAAACTATCATGAAAATATGGAAATTAGAGAAAAATAAAGGGACAAAAACTGGAAGCAATAAATACAATGGAATTTCCCCCCTAATTATCAACTTTAAATTCATCCCCCTTTAATAGCTCAAGATAACAACCTTAAGTCATGGATGTATATGCTGCATTTTGGAGGAGTACCTGCAGAACACCTTATTCCTTGGTGTTGTAATATATTTCGTAATTGTATCTATATAATACATTTTCATACGTGTTGTGACTTTTGTGCCTGAGAACAATACTGTGAGGCACTAGAAGAATTTATCCCTGTTTCACAGATGGGGAAATGAGGGCTCAGCAAATTTAAATGATTTGTCCCAATTTACCCAGTGATTTAGTATTTCATGTCTGCAGTACCACTGTAGTGTCCAATCCCGTCAGGTCTCAGAAGATAAGCAGGGTGGGGCCTGGTTAGTGCTTGGATGGGAGACCGCCTGGGAACACCAGGTGCTGTAGGCTTGGGAGAAGGACCTGGCAACCTGCTTCCAAAAACAATCAGCCATTGAAAACCCTATGAATAGCAGAGAATCATGACAATAGTGTTTCACCTGTTCTACGTAGGTTCGCTACGGGTTGGACATGGGCTCAATGGCACCTAACAGCAACAATAGCTAAGCAGATGAAGCTGAACTCCAAGTCTTCTGGATCCAAAACCAATGATCTTTCCACTAGATCTCTTTGAGTCTACAGGAAGCTGTTAACTGAAATGCATTGTTTATCCCTTTATCTGCCAAGTGGAGATTGTTTTGAGTTGGCCCCATCTGGGAGTCTCTCTGTTCTGGTCTATATGGATTCTGTAAGTCATGTGTCCTATTGATACTACCCCTTACTGACCTTCCTCAAATATGTCCTAGTATCCTTACCACTTGTCCTCCTGTTTTCTCCTCATCTTTGGAGAAAGACAAGGATCAGAATTAGGTGTTGGTCTCTTACCTGGTAGTCAAAGAGCTTGTAGAATATAAAGTGAACTTTCTCCTAGTAGAAAAAAGAAAGATGAATCAAAGTAGTGCATGCTGCATTGACTTACAAAACCTTTCACTGTACCATTGAGACATCAGTTTCTGAGATAGAATCGGATCAGATCACTCTGGTAATCTAAAATGTGGATCATCTGTGGGTAGCATGGATGTACCATAAATATAACCATAGTTGAATGAGACTCAAAATCTGGAATCAAATAAGGCAGTATGTAGATGTGCAATATTTTAAAAAATTAAAAAGTACTTCAACTACATAGTAATTGGTTTTAAGACTAATTACTGTTCATAACAATTATTTCCTAAGTAGCATCTCTTTTTATGTGTTTCTTTAAATTATTGTAATCATTGTCAAGAATCTCTTCCTTGATATAAGGAAAGCAGAAATTTAATCCTCCGAGGCCCTGACCATGTCAGGAGCTAGGCAGTCCATCCCTTTATACTGGTTTTCAAATGAAAGCAAATCATAAAGGGAAATTGAAGCCATAACTGCTTCTGTAACACTTTGTTCCTCAGGGGGAACTTGGACTAAAAGGAATGCACAACAGCAAAATACATTTAAGGTACAAGTTCTATGACTCATCAGACATTGTATAATTCCAAAATATTCATGAGCTGAATTGAAGTGGGATGATTTGTGAGCGATGTTCTGACCTCTGCATTTCCAAGTCTCACTTGAATTTGTGGTGTAGAGATGTTCCTTAAGTGGATCACACCACTCCCAAACCCATTCTGCACCGAGCCATGTGCATTCTTAAGAGATGAGTTGGGAAATCCAGCCTACACTCCAGGGCTGCATAACAGGAAGTAGAGATTGTTGGGGAATCTCAAGATCCTTAGAAGTCTCCTCCCACTACATAATCAGCTCGGAGCCCTGAAATTTTAAATAAAATTTACTTTTAACTGATGCATAAGAACATAAAAATGTACATATTAATGGGGTGCCATGTGATGTTTCAGTACATGTTTTTAATGTATAATGTTTAAACATACCTATCTCCTCAAATATTTATCATTTCTTTAAGATGGAAACTTTCAAAATCCTTTCTATTAGCTTTTTGAGATTCACTAGTGTATTATTGTTATCTGTTGTTACCCTAGGTTGCAGTAGTACATCAGAATTTCCTGTTCTTATCTGACTGTAACTTAGTACCCACTGATTAACATTTCCCCCACCACACCCCCATTCACCCCAGCATTTGGTAACCACCATTCTACTCTCAGCTTCCACAAGATCAACTTTTTTGGATTCCACATATGAGTGAGATCATATAGTATTAATCCTTCAATGCTTGGCTTATTTCACTCAGTGTCCTCCAGTCCTACTCATTTGTTGCAAATGACAGATTTTCATTCTTTTTATAGCTGGATAGTATTCCTTTGTGTGTATATACCTCATTTCCTTGATCTATTCATCAGTTTGGGCTGGGATTTAGCTCAGTTGGTAGAGTGCTGCGCTGTAATCGCTGAAGACCCGAGTTCAATTCCCAGCACCGCAAAAATGGGAGAACCTGGCAATCCACTCCCAAGGCAATCCCGAAACAGTCAGCCATTGAAAACCCTATGAGGGTCGCTATGAGTTGGATACTGACTTGATGGCACCTAACAACAACAACAACAACAATTCATCAGTTTATAAATACTTTAGATGTTTCCATTTCTTGGCTATTGGGACCAGTACTGCAGCAAACATGGGACTACATATGTCTCTTCTGAGTACTGGTTTTCCTTTGGATATGTACTCAGTAGTGGTAACACTACATCATAGGGTAGTTCTATCTTTAATTTTTTGAGAAACCTTCATACTGTTTTCAATAATAGTTGTAGTTATTAACCACTCCCACAAACTGCATGCAGGTGTTCCCATTTTACCTTTTTTCCATGTCCTCAAGCACTGTTATTTTTAGTCCTTTTAATAGTAGCCATTCTTACTGAGTTACCATGATTTTGATTTGCATTTCTCTAATCATTAGTGGTACCAAGCATTTTTTCACATACTTGTTAGTGATTTGTATCTCTTATTTTGAGAAATGCCTATGTATGCTATTACCTACTTTTTATTGGGTTATTTGTTTTGTTTTGTTTGTTTTGTTGTTTTTGCTATTGAGTGTTGGGAGCTGCTTATATATTCTGGATATCAACCCCTTGTCAGATATATAGTTTATAGTTTTTTTTCCCATTATGTAGGTTGTCTCTTGTTCTGTTAATTGTTTCCTTTGCTGTGCATATGCTTTTTAGTTTGATGTAATCCCATTTGCATATTTTTGCTTTTGTTTCTTGTGCTTTTGGGGTCTTGTCCTAAAAATCTTGGCCCATCCACTGTCAGGAAGCATTTCTCCTACTTCTTTTTTTTTTTTTTAGTAGTTCAATAGTTCCAGGTCTTATATGTAGGTCTTTAATGACTTTTGAGTTGATTTTTATAACTGATAAGAGATACTTGGTAAGAGAGGTCTAATTTTATTCTTCTGCATGTGGATATAAAGCCCAGAATTTTATTCTCTAAGTCAGATCTGGGGCTGGGATTTAGCTCAGTTGGTAGAGCGCTGTGCTGCAGTCTCTGAGGTCCCGAGTTCGATTCCCAGCACCACAAAAATGGGAGAAGGACATGGCAATCCACTCCCAAGGCAAGCCCGAAACCGCCATTGAAAACCTATGAGGGTCGCTATGAGTCGGACACGACTCGATCGCACCTAACAACAACAACAAAATCAGATCTGGGTGTGGAAGAGGCTTCTTGGATGCAGTTCCTGAGGTAGAGTTCATAGAGTCTCTCTGTTCAGCTATATGTAAACTGAATAGACAAGTTAACTCTTCCCTTGCTCCCAGAATACTGTGGACACATCTCTCCAAAGAGGGAGAGGAATAGAAAGATCAGTAATTCCACTGGTCCTTAGAAATTCTGGAATGCAACTGGTCAAATGATGGAAGCTTTTTCTTGGGTCTTAAGGCTTGGGAATAATTCTCTGTGGCTCTGAGCTCTCTGCATGAAACATTATGCCTTCCTTTCAAAAGGCAGCATGCATTTGCGGCTGACCAATATTTCTGTTTGTATGTACAAAAAGCTAGAACACATATAGATGTAGACATACATAGACAAATATTAAGCATTATTTCTATATTATAGAATGTTTTTCATCATTGTGAATATCTGCTAAATTTTCTCTAATGAATATTTTCAGCCTTTTGGATCACACATACATACATAAATAAATATTTTTTAAGAATGGGGAAAATAGGCCATAGCCATTTCCTACTGCCTGCCTTCACGTCTTAAGGGTGCACTGTCCATAATCTATGTCTGTATTCTGTCTTTAATAAACTTATTCTATACTCTATAGTATAAAAAAGAATGAGGAAAGTACTCTTCATCCAAACACACAATAATGATGTAATAAACCCATCCATTCTACCAGATTACATGACAAAAATATGTAAGGCACACTGCCAACTTACTAAAACATATTAAGAAATACTATACTAGCATCTTCCCCTGTATAAATAATTAGGAGAATGCTAAGTCATAATAAGAAGGTTTCTGGGTTAACAATGAATCAGAACAAGAAAATAAGTTACCAGTGTCACCTATGCTGTAACTCAATAAATGTTTCCATTGGGGAATGATTAATGCTGTTGAGTCAGCTTGTCAAGGCATACATTACTGGAGCTGGACTGGTCTTCCCTTTCAAATCTACTTTATCTGGGCAAAAAGGTAATCTCTCTTCTTTTATCACAGTTTTCCTCTCAGGATCCAATTTAGTAGCTTGGATTTCATATTTCTCTGAAAAAAAAAAAACCACAATTACTTTCAGAACCAAAGGTAATAACCTATTCTTGAGTGCACATTTTAGTAGTTTGGGCTTCCTTCAAGGTAGCTATAAATATATCATCCATCAAGTGATTATGGCATCACTTCTTCTTCCCAAGATAATTTGTCTTCAGCATAATTGATGTACAGGCTGGTTTATAAAGTGAGAAATGAAATCAGTGATCACGGGTGTTCTCTGTTATCCTGTAACATAATAGCAATTTCTTTCATGCTTGGAGTTAATGTTTAGATAGTTCATGAGTTATAGAATATATTTCTAAAACATTGTTTCTAAATTTGTCATTAGTTCTCAAAAACAATTTACTTCGAGTGTGATGAATCATGGCATCAATTTCATCCTGTACTTTTTTGGGGTGGGTAGTGGTTGGGGATTGAGCCTGTTATCTCACACAAGCTAGACAAGTGTACTATCACTGAGGTGAACCCCTGGCCTTTTTGTCTTTTTGAGACAGAGCTGTGTGAAATTATGCAGGCTGCTACTTGCCTCGAAACTGTGCTCCTCCTGCCTCAGCCTCCCAAATTGCTGGGATTACAGCATTCGCCATGGTGCCAGGCTATTTTTTCTTTTTTGGTATTATCTTTTTCTCCTCTAGAAAAAATAAGGTTGTCATGCCTCATTTTGTGGTTAAATCTATAAAACAATTATTGAAATAATCATTTTAGTAGTAGCAGAGTAGCCATGAGTTAGTAGGGATATAATTATCCTGTAAATCTCTTTCTCTCCGACATATACAGACAAATATGGATCCCAGGTTTGTGCTGAATTATCCAACAATGAAAGAGACTAGGGTAAAAGGAAAACGCATCTCGTCTACCACCATTTTCCTATGAGAATACCTCTAAATAAAGTCACTTAAACCATCAGGGTAAGCATATTAGGCTTGTCCTTGTAGGCTGGGTATGTGGGCTTTATTTTCAAAAGCTCAATCTCTTGGACACATATTGGATTTTGTTAAGGAAAACAATGTAAGAGTAATGAAGTAAATTTGACTAATAAAATACAGCGTAATACTGCCTACTGTCACTACAGGGAGAACCAGACACTTTTTGAGTGATCTTTCAATTAGAATTGCGCTTTTCAAAAAGTATGGTCTTTCAGCTAAGGCTGGTGTGTAAACTGCTATCAACTGCAGAATATAAGTCAATGCACTGCTTCCTTTATTCTTCTTCAAGCCACTTATCCTTGTGTGAACCAGTAATAAACATTGTCCAGACAGGAACTTTGAGAAGCATGGAATTAGAATACTGCAGGTGAGATCGGGTCAGCCAGCCTCCCTTATCCAAGTTGCAGAGCAGAAGTCTAGTCTGGACTGTACTGCTCATTTGCAGTAAAATCCTGATGGGATTCATTTATCCACTTTGTGTCTTGGTCTTCTTTTCTGTATGCATGGGATATGGTACCTGCTAATCCCTGGGGTTCTTCCCAGAGCTATAATTCAAATATATGCAGTGATTGAGTGTAAGTTAGCTAAGGCCAGCAATAGAAAAAGGGGAAGTAAAATATGGAAATGAATTATTACATTATGAAAGTGAGGACTGTGAATACTGCTTAAGGTAGAAACATAATTATGAAAAGTGAAACAAACCCTATGCTATGTGCATATGTACCCTATCACAACCATGCAAAGGTACATGTATTAAAAATCCTGAGGATAAATTTAAAAACAATTTTAAAAGCATTATGAAACTATGGAAACTATACATTGATTTTTTTTCCTTTTATCTAAACTTTCATAACATGGTTACATTGCTCATAAATATAAAGAAACAGCACACAAATGCATTCAATCAAATCTAATATGGTTAAGACTCTGAGTATTTCACGTGTGTGTTAATAGATGGAATCCCTGGTTTTCACTGTATGCCATTTCCCAAGGGATCTCACAGTTCTTTGTTTGTCCAGCAGGTAAGGCTCTTCCAGAGCAAATATATTTATAGCCCTGGCCACTCTGGAGTCAATGAAACCATTCATTGGACAGTATTTACATAACCTTCTATTATATTCCTAATACTAAGGAAGTTTCTCCACCTGCCCTTTGGACTATAGTCCAATTTTCTCTGGAAACATAAGTCACTTTCCTCTTTTCTTATAATTAAAAACAATTTTTTTTTGCAACATCAGGGGTGTTGAACCCAGGATTTCATGCATGCTAGGCAAGTGCTCTACTACTAAGCTGTACCTCTAGCACCCCCTCCTAAAATAACATATATATATATATATATATATATATATATATATATATATATATATATATATAGTGACTCAAGGTTGGGCTAAATTGCACAGACTACCTCCTACTTCAGGTTCCTGAGCTGCTGGGATTAAAGGTATGAGTCATGGCACCCAGGTCTTCCCTGGTTAAAATAAATATTCTCTCCCTTGAACCTATAATCTTTGTAGTTACTCTCTATCACTCCTCTTGAAAGAGTTGTTGAAGCTAGCAGGCTTTCTTTGCTCACCCTTCCTTTGTTTCTCATGCCCTGTGATCAGTCTACTGTCCTATGACTATGTTAAAACAAACCATCCAGTCCTCTGGTTGTCATTCACACCCATGTGGATAAACCCAATCATTTTTGATATTCTGTATTTTAGATTTAGAATTTATTTTCTAGAATACAAAACAAATGAACTAAGGGGTTTGAGGTTGCTCCTAGATCTCTAAAAGGGCCAGGGAAACAGACTTTGGAGCTAGGCTCAAGTGAGGGACAGGAGAGAAAACCCCACTGTTACTTTGTTCAGCTTTGATGAGGCCTCAGGCAGGATGCTAGTAGCTCTGCAACTCCCATCTTTGTGTAAATAAAAGCTTCTACAAACACGTTCTTGTTGGGTGTTGTCATGTCAGGTCCGACACATAGCAACCCTGTGTACAACAGCACGAAACACTCCCCAGTTCTGTGCCAGGCACACCATCTTTTTTATGTTAAAGCCCATTGCTGCAGATACTGTGTCAACCCATCCAGTTGAGGGTCTTCCTTTTTCTTGTTGATCTGCCACTGTCCCAAACATGATGTTTGCTACAGATTGTTCCCTCCTGACTACCTGTCAGAAATACATAAAATGCAGTCTAGCCACCCTTGCATATGAGGAGCACTCTGGTTGCACTTCTAGGACAGATCTGGTGGTTCTTTGGCAGTCCATGGTATATTCAATATTCATCTATAGCACCATAGTTTAAAAGCATCAATTCTTCCCCTGTCTACCTTCTGTGATTTCAAGACCATATGATGCAACTGAAAATACCAAGGCATTAGTCAGGTGCACCTTTGACTTCAGTGTGACATCTTTATGTTTCAACACTTTATGAAGGTCTTTTGCAACAGCTTTTCCCAATGCAATGCATCTTTTGATTTCTTGACTACTGCTTCCATGAGTGTTGATAGTAGAATCAAGTAAAGCAAAATCTTAGACAACCTCAATCTTTTCTCCATTAATCATGAAGTTCATAGTGACCCAGGTGTATAGATTTTTCTTTTACTGATGTTGAGGTGCAATCCATACTGAAAGCTGTGTTCATTTATCTTCATCAGTAAATGTTTCAAATCTTCTTCACATTCATCAAGCAAGGTTGTGTCATCTGCATGATTCAGGTTATTAATGAGTCTTCTTCCAATCTTGATGTTGTGTTCTTCTGCATAAAGTCCAGCTTCTTGTATTATTTACTCAACATAGATATAAAAAGGTAGGATGAAAGGATAGTATTTTCTTCAGTTTCTGTTTGAACCTGCATATGAGCAGTTGATGATCTGACCCGCAATCAGCAACTGGTCTTGTTCTGATTTTTGATATTGAGCCTTTCCATCATTTCTTTCCATAAATGTAGTCAACTTGGTTCCTATACTCCATCTTGTGAATTCCCCATGGGTAGTCACCATTTATGTTGGTGAAAAAATGTATTTGCAACAAAAAGGTCATTGGTCTGATGAAATTCTACCGTGTGATCTCTAGCACCATTTCTCTCACCAAGGCCATATTTTCCAATTACTAAGCCTTCTTCTTTGTCTCCAAGTTTTGCATTCTAGCCACCAGTAATTATCTGTACATCTTGATTGCCTGTGAGGTCTATTTCAGATTGCAGAAGCTGATAAAAGCCTTCCCTGTCTTCATTTGTAGCCTTAGTGGTAGATGCATAAATTTGAGTAATAGTCACATTAACTGCTCTTCCTTGTAGGCATATGGATATTATTCTGTCACTGACAGCATTGTACTTCAGGACATATTTTGAGATGTCTTTTTTGATGATGAATGCAGCCCTATTTCTCTTTAATTTGTCATTCCGGGCATAGTAGACCATGTGATTATCTGATTCAAAATGGCCCATGCCAGTCCATTTTATCTCACTGATGCCTATGTTGATATTTATGCATTCCATTTCCTTTCAGACAATTTCTAATTTTCCTAGATTCATACTATATACACTCCAGATTCCAATTGTGAATAGATATTTACATTTGTTCCTTCCCATTTTGAGTGTGCCACATCAGCAAATGGAGGTCCCTGGGGCTTTACTCCATTCCTTTCATTGAGGTAGGCTGTCCTTTGAGGAGGCAACTCTTCCCCAGCTGTCTTTTGAGTGCCTTCCAACCTGGGAGGCTCATTTTCTGGCACTATATCTGGCAGTGTTTCTCTGCTATTCATAAGATTTTCCCTGGCTAATTGTTTCAGGAGTGGTTTAGCTATGTCCTTCTCGCTAGACTCTCAATGTGGAAACCTAGCTGAAGCTGGTTCACCATGGGTGGCCCTGCTTGTATCTGAAATACTGGTGACATAGCTTTCGGCATCACAACAACACACAAAACCCCAGAGCATGGCAAATTGACAGACTCGTGGGGGTCTACAGCCGTACATTCCAGAAAACCAGTCTTCCCCAATGTAGCCATCTCTTCTGTCTGCTAAATAAAGGAACTAGTCAGTCATCTAAATTACAAGTCATTCATTATTTCCTACATTCTGGCAACCCGAGGTCATGTCACACCTGAACAGTATGCATCCAGACTGTCAGCTTTCCCGTTTTGTGACAATGAGGTTTACAATGATGTTTTCAATACTTGTGCTTATTTTGAATGTGTATGTATGTGTATCTTTAAAGATAAACCTTTTATCTGAAAATCAATATTCCAGTTTTTAAGACAGCAAGACTAATAGTGTCTCTTCCACATAAGAAGACCATTTTATGTCTGTTGGCCTCAACAAAAAAAGCAAGTTTAATTTGCCATTTCAGATGTTTCTTTGTTGAATCACGTTGGTGGTGTTTAAGTTTACTGCAGGTTGTAGCCATTCTTGCATTTCAATTCCAAGGTCTAATGCATGAACTGTTGTTTAGTGATTCTTTTCTTGTTTGTTTCTCTTTCTCTGCTCCTTCATCAATATTGTCCACAAGTTAATGAATCGTGTCCATCAAAATTAGTACTAATGACCTTATTTCCATAAGAACAGACTCACCACTCTGCCAGCTTTGCTTTTGGCAAGCTTGCCTGTAGGAAATGATTCATTGGTTAAAAAATAAAAAGGAACTAGAAAATGTTTGGACTGGAGTTTAGCTCAGTTGGTAGAGTGCTTATTGTGCATGCTCTGAGGCCCTGGGTTCAATCCCTAGTGCTGCAAAAAAATGGGAAAAGGACATACCAGCCCACTTCCAAAACAATCAGCCCTATGGCTAGCAGAGAAGCACTGACACAGTGCCACGCATGGCACAGTGTCAGGGAGTGTTTCATTCTCTTGTACATTGGGTCGCTATGAGTGGCACTCAACTTGTCAGCACCTAATAACAAAAAAATGTTTGCTACCCATAAGTCTGGTCATGCTGTAAAACTTATTTAGTTTCAGCATTTTTCCAAAAAAGGGAAAAAGGGTTAAATATAGGATGAGTATGACTACACTCTTTTACTGTTTCCTAAAGTTAATGAAGAAAACTTTTTCAATCTCATGACATATTTGAGATACAGTCTTATCTGGAAAGAAATGGATACTAGAATTTGTGAAGAAGAGTACCAAGAGAATATAATTTTTTAAGATAAAGAACTTTAGAAATCTGACTAAGCTCCTTTTAAATCTTTCCTGTGTACCAGGCCATGACTGGATAAGGTGAAACTCTACAAAGCTAAGCTAAAAGGAAGAATTGTATACAAAACAGCTCCTGGGGCTTACAGTGAGCAGAAGTTGCTTAAATTTCAACCAGCCAGAATGAATGGAGAATGCAAAATAATCAACCATAGCATCAGGCCTTCTTAGTAGGACTGAACTGTATGTGGAGTCTAGACCCACACTAGTTGGTGGTGGTGTTAGGTGCCATCGAGTCAGTGTCCAACTCATGGCAACCTTATGTACAACAGATGAAACACTATTGTCAGTGCTTCTCTGCTATTCATAGGGTTTTCAATGGCTGATTGCTTTTTGCAAGTGGGTTGTGAGGTCCTTCTCCCGAGCCTACAGAACCTGGTGTTCCCAGGTGGTCTTCCCATCCAAGTACTAACCAGATCTGACCCTGCTTAGCTTCTGAGATATGATGGGATTGGATGCCACAGAGGTTTGGCTGCAGGCAGACTCATACTAGTGAACCTTAAAAAATGAGACTTGATTGGATTGTACTGGCCTATAAGTAGTTTAATAGCATACCAAATTCCAATTATCAAAAGAAGAAAATAAAACAAAACTTAGGCATCCAAAAATGTAAAACTGTCATGTCCAGCATCCAGTGAAAAATTACTAGACATATCAAGAAACAGTAAAATATGACTCTTAGCCTGGAGAAACATCATTGAATAGAAACAACTTTAAAAGGGCATAGGTGATGGGCCTAATAGAAAAGAATGTTAATATAGCTATTATAACAATGTTAACGAATGTAGAGGAAAATATGAACATAATGAGAAGAGAAATAGCAGATATTTTAAAAAGAACAATCACAAAATGGAACTCTTAGAGATGAACATACAATGTACACAGTCAAATAAAATCACTGGATGGGTTTACCCAGAGATTATGCCATTAAAGAATCAATGGAATTGGACATTTAGTAATAAAACCCAGCTTAAAACTCAGAGAGAAAAAAATACTGAAATAAGAATTAACAAAGCCTCAACATCAAGCCATGTAGTATATATGTAGCTAAAGCTCCAGAATTTGGAAAGGAAGTGCACAAAAAATATTTGAAGAAATAATGGCTCATGGTTTTCCAAATTTGATGAATTCTATAAACACACAGTTCCAAGATAAACAATATCAATAAAAATTATAATAAAAAGACTAGTAATAAATGGAAACCTTAAAAGCAGCCAGAACATATGCATATATGCTATCTATGAGAAACAAAAGTAAGCATGCCTACAAACTTCTTTCAAACATTGTGCAAGCCAGATGATGGAATAACCTCTTAAAGTGCTGAAAGAAACAAACAACCTAGTAGCTTTGTGCCTTCCCCCATCTATCTTCAAGATTAAAGCGTACATACAAACTTTATCCAGTCATCAGTAGCTGAGAAAATTTGTGCCAAACAGAACTGCACTACAAGAAATATTACAGGAAGTTAGTCAACCTAGAAGAAAATGAAACCAGGTGAGACTTAAAAGTGAGCAAAGAAATGAAATCTGCCTAACATGGTAAAAATCTGGGTAAACAGGATATCCTTTCATTCTTGTTTTTCATTTTGTTTCAATATTTATTGACTAGTTAAAGCAAAAATACTAATATGTGCCATGGGGCTTGTAACATGAAAATAAATTTTATAACAGTAATTTGGAAAAACTGAGGTCATGTGAAATGGAAATGGATTCAAGAGAGAAGAGGGGGGAAAAGGAGAAAAGGAAGATGAGACAAATAGAAAATAAATAGTAAGGTGATAGACTTAAGACTAAGCATGATTGAGGCTAGAGATATAGCTCAGTGGTAGAGCAATTCTTAGCATGTGCAAGCCCTGGGTTTAGCCCCTGTTGTTGCTGTTAGGTGCCATGGAGTTGGGTCTGAGTCATAACAACCCTCATAGGGTTTTCAATGGCTTGTTGTTTTGAGATTGCTTTGGGAGTGGATTGCTACATTCTTTTCCTGTTTTTGAGGTGCTGGGGATTGCAGCTGGGTCCTCAGGGAGTGTAGAGCACCATTCTACCAGTTTAGCTAAACCCCAGCCTGGTTTAATCCCCAGCAGTGAAAAAAGAGAAAAAAAGAAAGAAGAAGGAAAAAAAAGGATTAATTGTACTGATAATCACTTTAAATATACTCTAAACACTCCACTTAGAAGATAACGATTGTCAGACTACATTAAATTGCTAACATTAAATAAATAAAACTCAATTGTACATATCCATATAATCTGTAAAAACACATGAAATATAAGGTACAAGTAGATAAAGATTAAAAGAATAAACAAATATGTATAATGCCAAATCAGTAATTATAAGAAACCTATAGGAACATATTGGAAGAAGGACCTGGCAACCCACTCCCAAAAATCAATATGCCATTGCAAACCACACGAATAGCAGAGAAGCACTGATAAAGTGTTTCGCCTGTTGTATGTAGGGTGGCTGTGAGTTGGACACTGACTCTATGGCACCTAACAACAACAACATAGGAGCATATGAATACCAGAACCCTAGACTTCAGAATTAATAATATAGCCAGGAAAAAGAGGGACATTTCATTAATAAAACATAACCATAACAAATAGCTTCAAGATACCCAAATGGAGACTCAAAGAACAGAATAAAAAGAAAATGATACTAAAATTAGAGATTTTAACATTTCTTTCTAAGTAATTGATAGAATAAGTCAGCAGAAAATCACAAAACAAAAGTGAGATTGAATAATACAACCAATTTAAACTAATTGAAGTAGACAAAATACTATACTCAAATATAGCAAAATATGCATTCTTTTCCAGTGCCAAAATATTTCTGAAGGTAGAGCATATTTCTGAAGGTGACCTATAAATCAATTCTTATTAAATAAAAAATCAAAGTTAACTCTTTAGATATACACAATTATTCTCAGTTCAACATGGGAATTTAATTATAAATTAACTAGAGAAAGTTACATGAAAAATATACAAATATTCAGTAATCAAGCAATACTTTTGAATAAACTATGTGGCAAAGACAGAAAGACCATAAAAGAAATTAGAAATTGTTTTGTACTGAATGAAAATGACAGCATAAGATATCATAATTTTTATAATGCAGTTAAAACAATTCTAAGGTGGAATTGCACAGCCTCCAGTAAAGAACTTACTTAACTCAATTTGCTAAATTTCCAGAATAACAAAAATATTAAAGAAATTTTAATTCAAAATGAATAGGAGAAAATAATAAGGATAGCAGAAATCATTGAAAATAGAAAAGAAATTGTTGTTGTTAGGTGCCGTCGAGTCGGTATCCGACTCATAGAGACCCTCTGTACAACAGGGGAAACACTATTGTCAGTGCTTCTCTGCTGTTCATAGGGTTTACAATGGCAGATTGCTTTTTGGGAGGGGGTTGCCAGGTCCTTCTCCCAAGCCTACAGCTTCTGGTGTTCCCAGGCGGTCTCCCATCCAGGTACTAGCCAGGCCCGACCCTGCTTAGCTTCCGAGATCTGACGGGATTCGATGCCCCAGGGCTACAGCTGCAGGGCTAGAAAAGAATTAGAGGTAATGAAAATGAAAGCAGTAAAACTGATAAACTTCTAATGGTGGGGAGAGAGAGAGAGGGTGCGTGCAAGCGAGCACACAAATAACCAGTATCAGGAATGAAAAGAAAAAAAAAAGAGGGACATTACTCTAGATTATATAGATTTTAAAGGAATAAGGCAATGCTGTTAGTAATTTTATGTTAACAAAGAGCAATTTGTACAAAATCAGCAAATTCCTTTAAAGTCACAAGAAAAAGAACTAGAAAATCTAAATGCCTCTGCAATTATAAAGTGTTGAATTCATAACTTTAAAACTTCCTCCAAAATAAGGCCGAGAGAGCTGGTTAACTCCTTTAAATATTTAAAAAAGAAATAATACTAATCCTTATAAAGTCTTTCAGAAAAGAAAGGAAGCAACAGAACACTTCTCAGCTCATTTTATGAGGTCATTACTACCCTTATATGAAAACTAAATCAACAAAAGAAAACTGCAGATCAATTTCCTTCACATAAACAGCTGTGAAAATCCTCAAACACATATTAGCTATTCAAATTGAGCATTGTGTACAAAGGATAAAGCATTATGGCATCGTGTGATTTGTTCCAGGAATATAGTTTGATTTGATATTTGAAAGTCAGTTAATTAAATTTACTATATTAATGGAATTAAAAGAAAACCATCTGATCATGTCAGTACACGCAAAACAAGAAAATGCAACATACATTTATGCATTTGTTTTTGTGTGTTTCGTTTTTGTGGTACTAGGAGGTTGAACTCAGTGCCTCAGGTGTACTTCTTGCACACACTGTACCCCTAGTCCACTTTTTTACTTTTTTTTGAGTCAGGGTCTTGCTAAATTTTGCAGGATGCCTCTGGTCTCAAACTTGAGATCCTCCTGCCTCTGCCTTCCAAATCACTAGAATTATGGATGTATACCATTGTGTCTGGCATGTTTATCCATTTAAGATTAAAAAGATTAGCAAAGGATGAGAAGAGAATTCTCTCAATTTGACAGAGAGCATCTGTGACAGTTTAACACTGCAATTCATGATGAATCGTAAGTTCCTTTTCTGACCAGGAACAAATTAAATATGTCCATTTTTACTTCCTTTCAACAGTGTATTAGATGCTTCAGATACTACAGGACGGCATGGAAAAAAAAAAAAACGCAGATTGGAAAGGAAGGGGAAAACCTTTCTGTGTAGAAGTTAAATTTTTGTAGACTATCCTAAGGATTTGGGGGAAAATGATCTTCTAGAACTAAGATGAGATTTAGCAAGTCAGAATATAAAGTCAATCTGTAAAGAGCTCTTATATTTCTGTATGCTCGCAGTGAACAACTAGAAATTGAAATTGAAATTAGATAATACTATTAATAATTGTGTAAAATCTAGAATATATGTAAATAAATTGTTTTGTAATCTGCAAAGCCTGACCTCTGAAAAATTACATAATAACTCACAAATTTAAGAGGACATAAATATGTGGAGAAAGACCATGTTCATGGATAATTAGGATCAATTTCTTTTCTTTTTGTAATTTTTTGCAGTTCTGTGGCATTGAACCCCAGGCCTTGCATATGTTAGGCAAGTGCTCTACCACTGAACCACACCCTTTACCTTTTTAATTTTTAATTTTGATTTTGAAACAGTCTTACTAAGTTGCATAGGCTGCTCTGGCGTTGAACTCACAACCTTTCTGCCTCAGCCTCCCACATCACTGGGATTACAGGCATGTGCCATGTTCCCAGCTAGAGTTAGTATTTTTAAGATGTTAAATTTTCCAAAAATTAATTCAATCTTAATCAAAATCCACAAAGGCTTTTTATAGAAATTAACTGATTCTAAAAATGTATACAGAAATGCAAAGCATCTGGAATAGCCAAAACAATTTTGAAATAGAAATGTAAAGTAGAGGAGCTTATACTGATTATAAACTTCATATAAAGGTACCGTAAGTCATTTGCATACATTCAAGACTCCAAAAATAGACCAACGAATCACGTCAGTTAACTTTTTTCAAAGATGTGAAGAAATCTAATGGGTACAGGATAGAATTTTCAAAAGGAGATGCTTATATTGAAAAATAATGTTGTTTTTGACCCTAACCTTTACCTCATTCCAAGCCTAAATCATAGACCTAAATGTAACTTTTTGAATTATTAGATTCCCAGAACAAATCATGGAAGAAAATTTCCATTGCCTCTTGGTAGCAAAATGTTTCTTAGAACACTAAAAGTCTGAATCATGAGAGGAAAAAATTAATAAGTTTAACTTTGTCCGAATTAAATGTTTTACTTTTTGAAAAAAAAACATGAACAAAATGAAGAGGCAAGTCACAGATTGGAAGAAAACACAATACATATACTTACCTCGGGGATTGTTTCTAAATATGTAGAGTTTTTGTTTGTTTCAATACTAGGGAGTGGGCCCCGAGCCTTGCTTGTGTTAAATAGATGTCCCACCACTGAGTTGAGGCCCCAGCCCCTTTTTATTTATTTTTTTTTTAATTTTTGAGACAGGATCTAAGTTGCATAGGCTGCCTCTGGCCTTGAACTCAAAATCCTCCTGTTTCAGCCTCCCAAGTTGCAGGTATTACAAGGTATTACTACCGCTGTTGTTTTTAGGCACTGTTGAGTCTGTGTCCAACTCATAGCGACCCTACACACAATAGGTGCAACACTATTGTTAGTGCTTCTCTGCTATTCATAGGGTTTTCAATGGCTGTGTTTTGGGAGTGGGTCGTCAGATCCTTCTCCCAAGCCTATAGCACCTGGTGTTCCCTGGTGGTCTCCCATCCAAGTACTAACCAGGCCCAACCCTGCTTAGCTTTTGAGATCTGAAGTCATCCATTGCCACATCTGGCTCTAAAGTGTTCTTTTAATGCAATAAGAAGACAACCCAATTTAAGAAATAGGCCAAAGTTTCGAATGGAGGTTTTATAAAGTTTGAGATAGTTGTGGCAAATAAACACATGAAAAGGTACTCAGCATCATTAGTCATCACAGACATACAAACACATAAATGCTCATTTAACTCTAACATTTACTCTGTGAAGTAAGTGCTGTTGTTATCCTCCTTTGGCAGATGTTAAGTAACCTATTCAAAGTCATACCAGTCTGACTCCGTCCTTAGCCACTGTACACTTTTACTGTACTGTAAGTAAAAGCTTTTATCATGAAATATGTTTCCAGAAACTTGAGACCACTCTGAACCACTAGAAAGAAAAAACTGATGTTTTTCTGTAGTTTCAAAATTTTTAAAAAGATGTCTGAATTCAGAAAGCAATAACCCTTTTATGAAAGGATATAATATTACTCCATCTGGTATACCTTGGAAATAAAAGAAATGGTGTATGTAGTCTATAAAGTTGATACTTTTAATGGTAAATTTTTAAAGTAGTAGTGATTTTACTTTCCTGCTTATTTTTCTTCAAAATAGTGCATTGCTTACCCTGTGTAATAAATAATACAAATGTTATACAGAATATTACTCCATAGTTGAAAGTGTTTTTAAAAAATGGGTAAATACTTTTCTCATGCACCCCCGACTTCCACATAACCAGACTTTTATCTGAATTATAAAATTGTAGTAAGAATGTTTTTAAAATTCTGAACACTGAATACATTAGTTAATACCATCTTATATCAAGCAATAGTTATTTTGTTGTTGTTAGGTGCTGTCCAGTCAGTATCTGACTCATAGAGACCCTGTGTACAACAGGTGAAACACTACTGTCAGTGCTTCTCCACTGTTCATAGGGTTTTCAATGGCAGATTGATATTTTGGGAGTGGGTCGCTGGGTCCGTCTTCCAAGCCTACAGCACCTGGTATTCCCAAGCAGTCTCCCATCCAAGTACTAACCAGACTCGACCCTGCTTAGCTTCCGAGATCTGACGGGATTGGATGCCACAGGGCTACAGAGTTATTTTAGATAATGGGAAATTTATAGGTCACTCCTCAAAAAACCACATCAAACTATTTTGTTATTTCTTCCAAAATGGTACTTAAGTACCCTAATTTGGCAGAAAAAGTCCCCATTTGTTTTTTCTTTTAAGGGATAATTTTACTGGTGAATGGCTGTAATTTAGTTTTTGTCTTAAATTATAATTTCCTATTTATTTATTTACTTATTTTGCCCAAACTTCTTGATTATGGAATTTTAAAGCATACACAAATGTGCATCATTTGTAAGGCTGCAGATAGATCGAAATTTTACTTCTGACATACCTCAGCATATGTCATCAAAGAATAAAGAGGGTCTCTTAATCACAATACCATTATTATGCTAAGTCAAATTAGCATTAATTTCAGAACATTATCTAATATTCAGAGCATATTGAAGCTTCCCCAGTTGTCCTTCTATTATTTAAAGCTAACTTCTTTGTCCTCAAATAGCCTAATCCAAACTCACTCATTACATTTGGTAATGTATCTCTAGTCCCTTTTAATCTAAAACAATCTGCATGTATTTTTTTCCTCTGCATCATGGATTTTGTAAGGTGCCCAAGAGCGTTGTATTTTAGAATTTCCCATATTTTGGATGTGTGCTATTATTTCTTGTTGTTGTTAGATGCATTTGAGTCAGGTCTGACTCATTGTATCCCTGAGTACAACAGAAGGAAACACCGCATAACACTATGCCGTGCCCAGCACTATGTCATTGCTTCTCTGCTATTCATAGAGTTTTTGATTGCTGATTGTTTCAGGAGTGGGCTACTAGGTCCTTCTCCCAAGCCTTCAGCACCTAATATTCCCTGGTAGTCTCCCATCCAAGGACCAACCAGGCTTGACCCTGCTTAGCTTCTGAGATCTGATGGGATCAGACACAAAGGTGGTTCTTCCTGTCACTTAATTTGTTCATTTCTGTAATCTGAAAATCAGGTTTAGAGATTATTCATGTTAAACACTTTTGGGGAAGAATAGATGAGTGAGTATTACCTATTTAAGTTCCTATTGTATCAGTTACAAGGCATGCAGTGTTAAGTGGTCCTCATTAGAGATGTTTGCGCAAAGTGGGCACTGAAACATCTCTTCACTATGAGAGTACATTTCTTCTCTTTTGCAGTAAGTGAAGAATCTGTGATATTTTCTCCCCATACAAAGAGTTAGTTGAGGGTCCATTGGTAATCCAAGTGAATCATCTGCTTCACTGGGGAAAAGATACTGATATTCTAATTCTATTTTCCCTACCACACTTGTTAAGCTGGCATCCTTCTGTAAGAGGCCTTCTGTCCTCAAATTTAGTGTTACTATAGACATGAGTTTTTATTTATTCAGTATATTAAAATCATTATACATTATGAGGTTTGATCAAAAGATATGATGAATGTTTAAATTTTAAAAATTATCACAGTAAAAGACACAGTGCCATAAATCCCCCTCAAATAACTCTCCCTGTCTTCAGGCTACTCTTATCCCATCATTCTTGCCACTTTCTGAAGCAGTTCTGGAAGTCCTCTTTTGTGAGTGTCTTCAGTTGCACTGTTGTGGCTGCTTCTATATCCTGAATCAATTCAAAACCTTTATCTTTCATAGTCATTTTGATTTTGGCGAAGAGTCAGAGGTCACATTGGCACCAGATCCCATGAGGAAGATGGATGAGGATATGCCATAATATTTTTATTTGACAAAATTGCCATACCAGAAGCAATGTGTGACACAGAGCATTGTTATGGATGAAAGAAGAAACAAAGACACTCAGGAATGACTTCCAGAACTGCGTCAGAATGTGGCCAGAGCAGTGAGATCAGTGTGTTCCAAGCCAGGGTGAGTATCTTGAGGGGGAATTAATGGCAATGCGAGTTTTATTATAATACATTTTAAATTTAAATATCCATCTTATTTTTGATCATATCACATATTTTTTAGATGCTTAAATTACTCTAACTTTGGTCAGTGGGAATCTCTTCAAACTGGCTCCCATTTCTTTTTTATGTGAACCCATTGGCCTTTAATCATGTCCGCATTGTCTAGCCAAAGATGTATTTAACTCCATAGAGTTCTGGTTCCTTTTATAGGGAATGATAGTTAGAACCCATGATCCAAGATCTGACAGGATCAGATGCCATAGTGGTATGGCTGCAGGCTCTCTTTTCTATTACATTGAAAATATTGGTTCCTATTAACACTTCATTTGTATAATTTTACATATTTGTGTTATAAATGTGTATAATGGCTTCATAGTGACAATACAAGCATTACTACTAGAGCAGAAAACCTACTAAGTGAAATTTAAGGTTTCTTTGCTTATATCCCATCATTGATGTTTAGTCAGAGTATGGTGTTTAAAAAAATTACTACAATGGATTCTCTGTATAGTGTTTTTACTAACTTAATACACTCTAGACTTGTTTATGTTTCTATTTCAGTTTAATATTTTTAAGTTTAGTTTTATTTTTGGAACATGAAAAATATGGTTCAAAAATCAAAACTATATAAAAAGTTAATGTTCTAAGAAATTTACTTCTAATTTTCCCAATTCCTTCTGTTCTGTTCCTTGTGCCCTACTGTAAGTAATTGTTATCATTATCTGGTTTGTCCTGTCTCTCCTATTTTTTTGTAAAAGCAAATATATGTTCATGTGTGTATTTATGTGTATGTGACACATGTATTTTTTTCCTTTTTTCTTATGCACAAAAGAACACATTGTCTGCCCTTTCACACAAATGGTGCAAGTATCTCTATAGCAATTCATAGATCTCTCTCTCTCTCTCTCTCTCTCTCTCTCTTTTTCAAGCACACAGTTCTCCACTTTATAATTGTGCAGTGTCCTCCAAGGAGTTTTCTTAGACTCTGTTGAGCACTCAGACTCAAAAGACCCTGAGTAGACTTAGAAGCTTAAAGGACAGGAACCTAGAGCAACATTGGTTGTTACTCTTAGTAAGGCTCCATGAGCCCGTCAGATCCATGCTAGTGACAGCCCAGAAAGAAGTTCAGGAGTCCTTTTCTCGAAGTGAAACATCTCAAATACAAGAAGATGAGATCCACATCAGACAACATAAAAGTAGGGAAGGAGGAGGGCCAGGGAGGCCCCCTGGCTCCCACAGAAGCCATTATCTCTGGTAATAACTCCTTACGCATAGTTTTAAGACCCCCATGAGGTATATGTCCAGTTGAAAGAATCAGCATTCTCAGTGAAGGTATTTACAATTTATTGATAACCCCTCACTCCCAGTCCAAATGTAAGTTATAAATTGTTGTTGTTGTTAGGTGCCGTCGAGTCGTATCCAACTCATAGAGACCCTTATGGGGTTTTCAATGGCTGACTGTTTTGGGATTGCCTTGGGAGTGGGTTGCCATGTCCTTCTCCCATTTTTGCGGTGCTGGGAATCAAACTCCAGACCTCAAAGACTGCAGAGCTGCACTCTACCAACTGAGCTAAATCCCAGCCCAATTTATAAGTTGTTGTTGTTGTTAGGTGCCGTCGAGTCAGTATCCAACTCATAGCGACCCTCATAGGGTTTTCAACAGCAGATTGTTTCGGGATTGCCTTGGAAGTGGATTGCCAGGTCCTTCTCCCATTTTTTGCGGGGCTAGGAATTGAACTCGGGACCTCAGAGACTGCAGCGCAGCACTCTACCAACTGAGCTAAATCCCAGCCCTCAATTTATGTTAGAGGTCATTATTTTTTGCAGTACTGTGGGGTTGAACACAGAGCCTCATACATGCTGGGCAAATGCTGTCTCTACCACTGAGCTCCACCCCCAACCCCCTACTTTTTTTTATTTTGAGACAGTTTCTCATTAAGTTGCACAGGCTGCCTCTAGCCTGGAACTCATGGTCCTCCCACTTTATTACAGGTTTGCATATCATGGTTCCCAGCTTAGTTGTGGTTGTCTTTATTGGAAGTGATGTTATTGGTCATATTAGTCAGCTCTTGTCTCTGTGGCAGAAAAAACAACTGAAATAAGCTTATGAAGGAGAAGGTTTATTTTGTAGCTCACAATTAGAGTCCTTAATGGTAGTACGGCAGGCATGGCAACAAGCAGCAGGGCCCATGACAGAGGACCTTACATGTTTATGAGCAGGAAGCAGAGAGAGCATAGAGATACAGGTCCAGGACAAAAACCTCCAAAGGCTCACCCCCAGTGACTCACTTCCTCTGAGCTAGACTTGTCCCTTAGAGTTCCCCAACCTCCCAGAACAGCGCCACCAGCTGGGGAAAAATATTAAATCACATGATTTTGGGGGGACACTTTACATTCAAACCACATAACTGGGATGTAATTAACATTCTACCTTTCCAAGTTGCCAGGAGTACAGTGTGAGACAGTTAACCAAAATCCTCTGCAGAAGGGAAGAGGGTTTGGTTAACATTACCCACAGAATGTATATCCTAGTTTATTCAGCCAGCCCCGTATTGATGGACGTTTGGGTTATTTCCAATCTTATATGACTACAAATGATGTCATGTATAACTGCATGTGCTGTTCCATATTCATAGAGATGAATCTTCACAGGAGATTCCTGGAGGTGGGATTTGCTAGATCAAAGGGTGAATGCACATGACATTTGTTAGATATTGCCAAATTCCCCTCCATAAGGGTGGAATAATTTTGTCTTCTGTGCTGTGGTGAATGAAAGTGACTCTAACCACAGCTTTTCTGACAGGGTATATTGTCAAGCTTTTGATCCATAAATCTAATCCTTAAAATATAGTATTTATATTATATATAAGATTGAACTTCTTATGCCAAAATATAATTTAATATTACTTTTCAGGGAATCATCTGTAATTACCCCTTTCCATTTTTATTAGGGTTTTAGTCTTTCCTTTTAGAAGAGCTTTCTGTTATTTGTAATTTAGCTCTTTGTACTATAAATAACATGCCTACAGCCATTCCACTGTGGCGTCTGATCCTGTAGGATCTTGGAAGCTAAGCAGGGTCAGACCTGGTTTGTGCTTGGATGGGAGACTGCCTGGAAACACTAGGTGCTGTAGGTTTGGGAGAAGGACCTGGCAGCCCACTCCCAAAAAACAATCAGACATTGAAAACCCTATGAATAGCAGAGAAGCACTAATAAGAGTGTTTCACCTGTTGTGTGTAGGTTGCTATGAATCAGACATCGACTCGATGGCACTTAAAAACAACAACAACTATAAATAACAAGGCTGGGGTTTGGCTCATTTGGTAGTGTGCTGTTCCATATGCTCTTAGGCCCAGGGTTCCATCCCCAGCATCAGGAAAACGGGAGAAGGTTGTGGCAATCCACTCTTCAAGCTATCTTGAAAAACAATCAGCTGTTGAAAACTCTATGAAGGTCACTATGAGTTGGATCTGACTCAATGGCACCTAACAACAACAACTATAAATAACAATTATTTTCTTACAATTTCTCATTTGCCTATTGACTATGCTTATGATGGTGAGTATTTTGTTGTTCTGTTTTATCTCTGCCTTGAAAAGGCTTTCATCCTTTTCTAAAATTTGAGCATGCTTTACAACTTTCCCATCCCCTTGATTATAAAGGATGTTGCTGTCTTTCTGTTATATCATATAATTTCTATTGTTGAACTTATGTCTGAAATATATTTAGAATATATGCTGAGACAGAGTTTAAAGTTTTGATGAATTTTATCTTTTTTTAAATGGGTATACATTGCTTCCAATGCCACTTAAAAAAATCCTTATCAGCTATTCTATCTTAAATTTCAATTATTCTCTCTGCAAATAGTGCCAATTTTGAACTGAGTTTACTTGTGAATGACAAATAAGAATAGAATTTTGACTAATAGTGAGTTAAATTATTTTCAGTTCCTATAAAGCTGGGCTAGGATTAGCTCAGTTGGTAGAGTGCTGCGCTGCAGTCTCTGAGGTCCTGAGTTCAATTCCCAGCACCACAAAAATGGGAGAAGGACCTGGCAATCCACTCCCAAGGCAATCCTGAAACAGTCAGCCATTGAAAACCTTATGAGGGTCACTATGAGTCGCATACTGACTCGACAGCACCTAACAACAACAACACTAAAGCTAGGATTCCAAATTTAACCTATGTAAATAATTTTAAGTACAGGAAAATATATGGACTCATTTATTGATACTTTTACTCATCCTTTTGTAAATTCATCCATTTGAAATAATCAGCCCAGCTGGGCCCAGTGGCTCATGCCTGTAATCCCAGTGACTCAGGAGGCAGAGGCAGGAGGATTGCAAGTTCAAGACCAGAAGCAGTCTGCATCATTTAGTGAGAACCTGTCTCAAAAAGTTGAAAAAAAAATGTGCTGAGGGTGCAGCCCAGTGGTACAGCACTTGCAGAGCATGCAAGCATGAGGCCCTGGGTTCAACCCCCAGAACCTCAAGAAAAAAAAGAAATTCAGCCCAATTTCATTGTCTATTCTGATCAGCGTCAGAGGAGATCAGCCAGTGGTCTCCTGCTGAACTACATGAACCAAGCACCTCTCTTAATCAATGCAACTCTAGCCACCTGATTTTCGACAAAGGAATAAAGCAGGTAAATTGGAGAAAGGATAGCCTTTTCAATAAATGGTGCTGGGAAGCTTTGAAATCCACTTGCAGAAAAATAAAAACTGACTCTCACCCCTCAATATACATGAGAGTTAATTTGAAATGGATAAAAGACCTCAATATAAAACCAGAAACTTTAAAATTAATAGAAAAAAGGATAGGCAATACACTTCCAACATATAGGCATAGGAAAGCATTTCCTTAGTAGGACTCTAATTGCTCAAGAAATCACAAGAGTGGATAAATGGGATTACTTGAAATTAAAAAGCTTCTGTACAGAAAAGGAAATAATCAACAGAGTCAAGGAAGTCCTCACTGAGTAGGAAAAAATCTTTGCATCCTATACAACTCAAGAAAGCAATTCCCAAAAAAACAACACATATGACCCAGCTATACCAATATTGGGAATATACCCAAAGGGAGGTGAGTCTTCATACCACAGAGACACCTGCATTTCTATGTTCAATGCAGCACTTTTCACAATAGCAGGGTATGGAATAAACCAAAGTGCCCATCAACAGAAGAATGAATTAAAAAATGGTACATATATGCAATGGAATACTACTCAGCAATCAAAAAAATGAAATGTCATTTGCAGCAAAATGGATGGAATTGGACAAAATTACCTTAAGTGAATGAACACAAGCCCAAAGAAATACCACATGTTCTCACTCATGTGTGGGAGTGGAATCAAACTTAAAGAAGGAAAAAACCCTATACATAAATTGGAGCATAATAAAAAGCTCCTGTAAACTTAGGGAAGGAGGGACAATTTAAGGAGTGGAAAGAAGGAGGGAAGGATCTAGCAAAAGGAAGTGATGATGGGAGAAGACAGAAGGGAGAGCAGGGCCAATGAAGAGCAAGGAATGAAAGGTCAACCTCAAAGTAAATAGCACAACTTTAATAGTCCAGGAAATAATAATAATAATACCAGTAATACCAAAGGATAGCAATAATGCAAATGGACTACATTACTCATGTAATTCTGCTGAGAATGTAAAAAGATAGACCACTATCGAAAAATGTTTGCACTTAAATCAAAATTGGGATGCATGGGTATAGAAAAATATTCCCGCAAAAAGGAATACAAGTAGAAAGGAGACCATTGGTGAGGGGAGAGATGGAGGAAGAGAAGCATGAGAGGGTAAGGGGGAAGTTATGTGAGCAATGTACAATGAAACACATATATGGAAATATCACTATGAAATACATGTCAGAATGAAACAACAAAAATAAGTAAATAGCAAATAAATAAATAGTGTACTTCAAAAGAAAAGCTTGAAAAAAATGGACGTAAGCTCCTTTCCCATCTTGATTTCCATACTGATGATAATCAGTCAAAAAATAATAAAGTCTTTGATGCCAACCATGAACTGCTATATACACAAATATATCCCTGTCAAAATCTTGGCAACCCTGTTAATGGATTGGTGACATTATCCAATTTATTAAGTCTACGATGTTGTTAGGTGCCGTTGAGTTGGTGTCTGACTCATAGTGACCCTGTGTACAACAGATGAAACACTATTGTCAGCCCTTCTTTGTGAATCATAGGGTTTTCAATGGCTGGTTGTTTGGGGGGAGTGGGTTGCTGGGTCCTTCTCTCAACCCTACAGCACCTGGTATTCCCAGGTGGTCTCCTATCCAAGTACTAAGCAGGCCCGACCCTGCTTAGCTTCTGAGATCTGATGGAATTGGACACCACAATGGTACAGCTGCAGGCAAGGCTAAGTAGGAGTTTCTAATATACTGTATCATAGTTATTACTTCTGCGTAGTTGGCAATTATGATGGCAGCCTTTTTCCTGCCAATTAGGAAATTGAGGAAACATTTTGTTGTGGTGGTTCTGTGTCATAGTTGGTCATATGGAAATGGTAATTTGAAAGGTCCAGGTGTGTCTGCTATCCATTCTGCTTTAGCAGGGAGTTTTCTAGTAAGGAAGCTGTTGAAAATGAATAGTGTTGTTTAGCATATTTTATGTGACTTCTTACAGGCAAGGGAGGAAGAGCTGTACAAAATGCAGAGGGTGTATTACTAAGAGAAATAGGCTCATGTTGAATTGATTTTACCCGCTTGTTAAAACTCAGAAACACTGCCTTGGGATCCACAGAGCACTGGTGATTTTGGGCTGTGTTGGTTGCATGTAAATGAACAGCCGGAAGTAAATTAAGTGTTATACAAGTCAGTTTGGGAAATCTAAGAAATTGTGTATATTTGTCTCATTACTGGGAACAGCTTCTTTCTTGGGGATGGTGAGGTTTATTTCTTCAAGAATTCTTTAAATTCTAGGAAAAATTCCTTGTTTTGATGTTAAAAGAGTGACACAAAATGCTCATCTTAATAATCCTAAACCATATCTAATTTCTAACACACATCTTGAAGTAGATCCAAGTTTCATTTCCCTCTTGTTTAGATACGAGTCTCACACTTAGCAACATGTAGTCAGAAAGTGGAGCCTCTCTCAGTATTTTTATCATTTGTCAGTGAACACAGGAACACACAGGACATACAGGAAAACAGACCAACAAATCAGTGCTCATGGGTGTATATCTACCATTTGTTTCCCCCCCGCCCCCAGATTCTCCTCTCTTCTCTACCCTCCTCTGTGCCAGAAGCCTGGTCTATGAAGACTACTTAAATGGTTTTAGTCAATAGTGAATGCTGGCAGCAGATCAAAGGGAGGGAGTGTCTGGGGACTTATTTCCAGCATGATCACATGGGCTGGCTGCTGCTCTCTACCTAGCTTCCCTCACAGCTTTGGATGGGCAGCTTCTGTCCACATGGGCCTCTCTGTCCCTAGCTTCTGTGAGCAGTCTTTCCTCCCTGTCCATGAATGGCTCAGTGGTCATGTTACCTGTTACCTATTACCTAACCCCAGTGTGCTGCCCTGTCTCTGAGGTTTCCCTACATTTGTCCACACTAATTACTGAAACTTGACGGCGCCATCTGTTACCTCCTGCAAACCTGACTGCCAAACCCTCTGAAAATTTACAGAGTATCTGCAAGGTATCAAAGTCATAGTTGTGGGACCTCAAGCTGAGGGTAGAAAAGGAGCAGATGCTAATAGGACTTTCTCCAGTGGATCAAGAGCATTTGGAGGATGAGACAGTAATTGCATCCTTGGCTAGGGTTGAGGAGGGACTGAAAGGATGAAGCAGAACAGAACGGCTGCACTGGAGTAAGAGATACTTTCCCTCGTGGTAATCCTAAGGAATAACATTTACACTGTTCTCTGAAATACCTCAGAAGCCCCTGGGGAGGTACACCTGCAGTGAAGACAGTGCTCCTTTCTGGCAAACCAGCCTACCCACTTTCATTGCAAAGTAACTTAATGAAAGCTGATGGAGGATTAATATGAAAAATATGATTCTTTGGGCTTGATATGAGCTGTAGGTAGTAGATACTTTATTCATTGATTTTTCTGAATTCATAAATCTTTACCTCAGGGTTTCAAACCTGCAAAAAAATGAGGTCAAGTTTGGTTATGGGTTCAATATGTTTAAATTTAGAGGATTTGGGTATGGTTTAGGTCCCGGTTTAAATTCCTATGTATAGATAGCAGGGATTCAAACCCAACTCAAACCTGAACCTTGCGCTTGTCCTGGTTCAAGCATTTTTAAAATGATTTGTGTATCTGAACCTGAGCCCAGTGAAACACTGGATTCGGGTTCAACTTTAAAATTTCTTTTGTATCATTAACTATTTAAAGACTGAAAAAAATTTGTCTATCTACACATAAGATTAAAATTTTAAACCCAAACCTGAACCAACACAGATCTTCTACATTTTAATATGTTGGTCCTGCACCAAATCTGAACCCATTTTTTGGTGGATTTGAGGCCCTGCTTTAATTATAAACCACAATTTATATATTTTACTTTTTGGGTTGAATATTTCACAGCTCATATGAAGTGGAAGTCAAGTACTATAAGTTTTTCTTTCTTTTTTTTTTTTTTTGGATGAACCATATTTCAATAATTGCTGGCTCTAATAGGCTTCCCAAATGTGTAAAATAATTCTGATGCTTCCCAATCACAGTGGCAAGCTACAGAAGCCTAGGTCATTTAGTGAGACTGGTGGGAAAACACAGCCAAAAAGCTTCTAGGGTGCAAGTGAAATAAGCCTAGCCTAGCAAGGAAATCTGCATGAAAACCTTCTGATCACTTCTTGGGCACTCCAAGGGGTTTGCCCTACAAATCTGTGCTAGACAGTATTACCAAAAAATTATTCACAGAAAAAGAAAGATCATGGACTCGGGAGGTTGTTGTTGTTGTTAGGTGCCATCAAGTTGTGTCCTACTCATAGAGACCCTCATAGGGTTTTCAATGGCTGATTGTTTTCCGGATTGCCTTGGGAGTGGATTGCCAAGTCCTTCTCCCACTTTTGCAGTGTTGGGAATCGAACCTGGGACCTCAGAGACTGCAGAGTGGCGCTCTACCAACTGAGCTAAATCCCAGCCCACTTTGGAGGTAGGCAGTCTTAATTTTAACCTGGTCTGGATATTAGCTGGATGTCCAGAAATTTTCTGTTTTTCTCATTTGTAAAATGACAGTATCTACCTTATAGGTTTGTTCTGAGGACCAAAGAACGTCTGCATCCTGCTTCTATTTAATTATGTGATCTATTTTCTACCCCACTCAGTATCACATTATCAGAAGCCCCTGTTTCATGAGGATGCCTTTTACTGAGACATGTAACTACAGTGGCCTGCAGTCATACCACTGTGGCATCTGATCCCGTCAGATCTCAGAAGCTAAGCAGGGTAGGGCCTGGTCAGTACTTAGATAGGAGACCGCCTGGGAACACCAGGTGCTTTAAACTAGGGAGAAGGACCCAGCAACCAACTCCTGAAAAACAGTCAGCCAGAAAACCCTATGAATAGCAGAGAAGCACTAACAATAGTGTTTCGCCTGTTGTACATAGTGTCGTGATGAGCCTGACACCCACTCAAGGGCACCTAACAACAACAATAACTATAGTGTGTATGTGTGAGAGTTTAATATTGAAATGGCTTATAAATTGTGTGGAATAGAGTAATTAATGGCATTCTTCCAATAGTGTGTGAGTTGTTAATATTTTCCATACTCCTTAGTAGTAGTTTTGTTTCTAGATGACAAATATTTACCATTAACTGTGCTGTCCATGACAGTCAGGCATTACTTTAGATGCTGAGAAGACAAATAACAATTTGATAGGTTCCTTATGCTCAAAATCCTTGTAGAAAAAGCACAAAAGATTAAAAGTAAGGATAATTAACATAAATTGAAACCTATTCTTATTACCTATAGTGTGCTAATTGCAGGGATGTTTTTATTTAATCCTCAGAACAATTCGATGGATGAGGTAATGTTTTTATCTTGATTTTATAATTGCAGGACCTGAGTCCTCAAAGTCATTAAGTAACCTGTCCAAAGAGTTAGAGGACTATGAGAGAGTATAGCAGTACTCCCCAACAATGCTAGTTCTGGCATTTAGTTAAGTGTTAGAACATGACTACTCAGTGTGTGACCTGTGGGTATGGGCTTGTTTGCAAAATGTTTGTTATTGGTCTACAATCAATCATAAGTAATGAAAATGATAGCAATTTGGAAGAATAATTTCATATGTATTAAATTTAATAGGAAAAGCTAATTGGGGCTTGTATTTTGCTTATTTTTCATTTTATTATTAAGTCTTATGGTAATTGACAAAAGTCCTGTTCCTTGGTTGATTGGAAATTTTTCAAAAATAAATAAAAATAAAAGAGCCCTAGTCCCTCATCACCAATATTGTGAGAGTTGCTCTTCTAATCCAGAAGATTAATGAAGTGGAAGAGTGTTTTGGGTGAAATAGGGGTTATGATGATGATACGAACAGCTGTTGTTGTTGTTAGATGTTGATTTGGGTCTGACTCATAGCAACCCTATGTACAACACAATGAAATACCACTGACACTGTACCCTGCATATGATCTTTTTTATGTTTAAGCCCTTTGTTGCAGCTACTTTGTCAATCCAAGTTGAGGGTCTTCCTTTTTTTCATAGACCTGCCACTCTTGCAAACATGATGTCCTTCTGCAGGGATTGGTCCCTCCTAACTTGTCCAAAATATATAAGAGGCAGTCTAACCACCCTTCCTTCCAAGGAGCACTGTGATTACACTTCTTCTAGGATGAATCTGTTGGTTCTTTTGGCAGTCCATGATATATTTAGTATTTGTCTCCAGTGCCATAATTCAAAAGCATCAATTCTCCTGTCTCTATTATTCACTCTTCACCTTTCACAAATATATGATGCAACTGAAAATACCATGGTGTGAGTCAGGTACACCTTCATCTTCAGTATGATATCTTTACTTTTCAACACTTTAAAGAGGTCTTTTGCAACACTTTTCCCAGTGCAATGAATCTTTTGATTTCTTGACTGCTGCTTCTGTGGGTGTTGATTTAGAACTAAGGAAAGCAAAATCTTAGACAACCTCATTCTTTTCTCCATGTATCATGAAGCTGCATACTGACCCAGTAGTAAGAATTTTTGTTTTCTTGATGTTGAGGTACAATCCATACTGAAGGCTGTGTTCTTTGATCTTCATCAGTAAACATTTTAAATCCTCTTCATTTTCAGCAAGCAAAATGTATACTAATGACACTTCCTCCAATCCTGAATGCCACGTTCTTCTTTAGCTTCTCAGATTATTTGCTAAGCCTGGAGATTGAAGAGGTACAGTGAAAGCATACAGCCCTGTCACACACTTCACCTGACTTTAAACCAAACAATGTTTGCTTGTTCTGTTCAAGTAACTCCTGGTCCATGTACAGATTCCTCATGAGTACAATTAAGTGCTCTGGTATTCCCATTCTTGGCAATGTTATCCATAATTTGTTATAGTCCACACAGTCAAATGCCTTTGCATAGTCAATAAAACATGATAGACATCTTTCTGGTATGCTCTGCTGTTAGCCACTATCTATCTGTCATCAGCAATAATATCCCTGGTTCCACAGCCCCTTCTGAATCTGACTTGACTTTCCAGCACTTCCCTATTAATATATTGGTGCAGCCACTTTTAAATGATCTTTAGCAAAATTTTACTTGCGTGTGATATGAATGATATGATTTGATGATTTCCACATTCAGTTGGATTCCCTTTCTTGGGAATAGGCACACATATAGATCTCTTCCAGTCAGTTGACCAGATAGCTATTTTCCAAATCTCTTGGCATAAGCAAGTGAGCACCTCTAGTGCTGCATCTGTTTATTGAAACATCTCTACTGGTAGTCCATCAATTCCTGGAACCTTGTGTTTTGCCAGTGCCTTCAAGGTAGCTTCCATTTCTTCCTTCAGTCCCATTGGTTCCTGATCATATGCACCTTCTCGAAATGGTTGATCATCCACCAGTTCTTTTTGGTACAATAACTCAGTGTATTCCTTCCATCTTCTTTTGACATTTCTTTCATGGTTTAATATTTTCCCTGTAGAATCCTTCACTATTGCCACTCAAGGCTTGAATTTTTCTTCTATTCTTTAACCTTCAATATGAACATCTAGTGATAATTAAGTATTTACTATGTACCTATGATTGTGCATGGTGCCTCATAGTTTTATACCACTTTTTAATACCCTCACAACAATCCTGGAATTTACCAAGCAGATATTTACTATGCCTGCTTTTTCTATGTTCTGGATATTGCTGCCAATATCTGATTCTCCCTCCAGACTTATTCTTTGCAAAAAGCTGGACCAATTAGTTACTTTCATTACCAGTGCTCCTCTAAGGATATGTGAAGAGATAATCATCATATCTTCCCACCAAAGAAAAGGAGGAAAGAACTGTAATTTTACTTCATATCTATTTGTATATGTTTCAAAGAGTCCATTAGTCAGAGACTGGGCATTGTTGTGCCAGGGATTCAGGGTCCAGCTTTTCTTCCTTCACCATAATGCAGTCTAATTGCTGCTGCCCACTTCTCCTGGGCAGAATGAAAATGTTTTGCTCTGCAAGTGAAGAGTACTTATTGAATCGATTACATGACTTGTATCCTTTCTGGAGGTTGGTGATTACACACACACACACACACACACACACACACACACACACACACACGGTTGAACTTGATAGCAGGACCATAACCAGTTTGGTGAAAATATATTATGCTAAAGGCACAGTGATGGAAATGCATTATTTTGATTAAACAGACAAAAGTAACATGGTGTAAGAAAAGATAACCATAAATCCTCTCTGATAAATTTTTACGTTGAAACAGGCCTTTTAAAAAGTTTATATAATCTTTGATCATATCTTTAAAGACTGTCTGTTGTCTAAGACAAAATATACAGAGAGTAGCTTTGGAAAGACTGGATAATATACTCCTACATATGCTGACCTGCAGCCGTAGCCCTGTGGCATCCATTCCCATCAGATCTTGGAAGCTAAGCAGGATTGGGCCTGGTTAATACTTGGATAGGAGATTGCCTGGGAACACCACGTGCTGTAGGCTTGGGAGATGGACCTGGCAACCCACTCCTAAAAATCAATCCGCCATTGAAAACCCTATGAACGGCAGAGAAGCACTAACAATAGTGTTTTGCCTGTTGTACATAGGGTCACTGTGAGTCAGATACCAACTCAATGGCACCTAACAACAACAACAACATATGCTGAAGGCTGGATTTAACTCAGTTGATAGACCACCACTCTGCAGTCTCTGAGGTCCCAGGTTCAATTCCCAGCACCACAAAGATGGGAGAAGGATATGGCAATCCACTCCCAAGGCAATCCAGAAAACAATCAACTGTTGAAAACCCTATGAGGGTCACTATGAGTTGGACATGACTCAATGGCACCCAACAACAACAATATATGCTGAATATATCTAAAGAGATGTAAAAGTCAAGCTGTTCTACAATATAGGAGGTATTACAAGGTACAACAGAGAATCACAGATAACCTACATTGATTTAGGTGTAGAAAAAAATTCTGATGATATGTTAAACACAAACTTAAATGGAACATATTCACTGTGTTTTTGTTCTTTCTGTAGATACTTCCACATAGTATTAAATTCTTTTTTCGCACTTAACTGTGTTTAAACATTGCTCTGTAATAAATTCCCATAGCAACTTTTCCTGTTTTATTACTATCATTAATAGTTGTATGAATAATTACTACTAGAGGAAGTAGTCTGTGGCACAGATTTTTTCAAATGTTGTGGTTTTGTATTATCTATTGATTTTTTTCAATTTTAAGCCTGTGTTTTTCTTTCCTTATTGTAACCTTGCTTAGATTCTTTATGTGGATTGCAATAAGGAGCATGTCTGTGCTGAATAAATACTTTGATGAATCTCAAAATGAATGCCATGTACTTGAAAGTACTCTCAGTATTTCCCTAAGTAAATACATTATGATCAATGCTGTGGTTAGTGGTAATAATAGCAACATATATGCTTTCTTCTATTCCATACAACTACTGAGTGAACTTTTCCCCATATTACAAACAAAGGCAGAAGTCAGGTACCTTCTTCAATGCCAGGTAACCAGTGCAAGGCAGACCTTTGTGACTCAAGCCCCCACTATATGCTAAAAGAGAATCAGAAGAAGGAAGTAGAAAGAAGATGGAAGCTCAGAACTGTGACCAGTAATTGCAATGCTATGTGGAATAGAAATGGCTAAATCTTCTGGGGACAAAAGCTAGCAGCTGAGTTGTCCAAGGTGCCCTTATCAAACAGCTTTGTCAAATAATGCACTTAAATGTGTCCAGTAGATTCTATACATGAACCAATTCCAGGAAGAGGCTGATTCTAATCTGATTTTGTAGTTTAAAAATAAAAGAAGGCATAGGAGAACTTATGTTTTGTCTTTTATTTACATATAACTACATATAGGTGACTATCAAGAAGACAAAGAGAGACTTGCTGACTCACCAGAATGTGGCCTTTGGCAACCATTAAATATCCTGTAACAGGAGCTACATGGACTTATTTACAGATGGAGCCAGATTCTGCCCAGCCAAAATATGGATCAGAACCCTGTTCTCAGTAATTATTCACTTTTACTACACAGAAAGGTTGCTTCTCAAATTTCTGATGGTTTTAATACAATCATAAAAATGATGTTTTGGGGCAGAACCCACTAAAAATCCCCCCAAAGGGCATTGAAGGCTTTCTTGGTTACACAGATATGCACCTTCGCTAAAGCAGGGGAATTAGCAGAAATTTGAAAATGAGGAGTGAGTTGGTTCTTTTTTTACAGGGAGAATACATCATCATATAACCTATGTAGAGTGAATTGCTTCCTTGTTCACCCCAGTGCTAATGAGGATGTCACAAATTTGGCTTATTTAGCAGATACCTTTTTGGGGCTCAACACAGAATCAATAATGACATGGTAGAACTGAATGCTTTCAGTAAACATAACAAGATGGCTACAATTATAATGAAGGCTTATTGTTGGATAATGAATTGATGGTGAGTACTATGAGTCACTTGGGGCTCCATTCATTTACATGTGATAAAAATTATAATGTTAGCAGTGAAATAATAAAAAAAATTACTCTCCTTTCTTCACTGAGTAAGCTTTTATGTAGACCCCTGAAATAGGAAAGTCTAACCAATGCATACAAAACATTTACAATCCACTGTATAAGAAGTGAAATGATCCTTCAGTGAGAGGAGACTGATGGAAATCTTCTAATCTGTAGCCTGAGAATGTGTCACTCCAGCTTCTTGGCACATCATGAACAAGTCCCCTCGGGACTACCTTGAGACTGCTGTCACTGACAGAGCTCTGACTGATTTAGTCCAAGTATTTGGTGTGTTCAATTCCTTTAACGATTATATTAGTGCCAATGTACTGATGTGTTCTATTACTGTCAATTATTATGTGCCAGTGAGGAAACTGGGACACAAAAGGTTATGTAACCAACCAAAGGTCATCCAGTTGATGGCAAAAGCAAGATATGGAAAGAGATACCATGACTCTGGGGCTTCTTTACTCACCGTACTGTAGTGAAGCTTAGGGGTGACGATGAAGGATATTGCCATTTGTGTGTGGGTAATTTCAAATCCTGAAACTATTTTAGCTTCAAGAGTAAGATGTTGGCTGGGTGCAGTGGCGCACACCTGTGACCCCAGAGGCTCAGGAGGTGGAGGCAGGAGGATCGCAAGTTTGAGACCAGAGGCAGTCTGCGTAATTTAGCAAGACCCTGTCTCAAAAAAGTAAAAAAAAAAAAAAAAAAAAAAAAAAAAAAAAAAAAAAAAAAAAAAAAAAAAAAAAAAAAAAAAAAAGGGTTGGGGGTGCAGCTCAGTGGTCCAGCATCCAGCACTTGCAAAGCATGCAGGCATGAGGCCCTGGGTTCAACCCTCAGTACCAGAAAAAAAAAAAAAAAAAAAAAGAGTAAGATGTAAACTAGTCTTGATGTGCAGAATCAGTTCTTTTCCAATGCATCCTGATTTTCCAAAAGTGATAATCTTACTACAACAGCATCTTGACCATTAAGAAAGATGTAGGAACATTCTTTGTCTTCCAGAGTTAAGAAATATAAAGCTATTGCTCTTATATTTATGTTGTTGTTAGGTGCCCTCGAGTTGGTGTCTGACTCATAGCGACCTTACGTACAACAGGTGAAACACTATTGTCAGTGCTTCTCTGCTATTCATAGGGTTTTCAGTGGCTGATAATTTTGGGGATTGGATTTCTGGGTCCTTCTCCCAAGCCTACAGCACCTGGTGTTCCCAGGTGGTCTCCCATCCAAGTATTAACCAGCCCAAACCCTGCTTAGCTTCTGAGATCTGATGGAGCATCTAAGGTCTGGTACAGCTGCAGACCTAAATTTATGTATATGTGATATATATCAAAATACCTAAATGTTATGTTGATTTTTAAGATAAAATGAGTGTTTACCTTGCAGCAGGCTTCAGTTTATGCTAGATCCTAGATAAGAGTTTACCCTTATCCTTTATGGGGGATACTTTAGAAAAAGATGAGGAACATTGTTCAAACACAGCAAGTGCTTTAGGACTATAAGAATTGTATGTGAAATTTCCAAATCTCTGCCTTGGTGAAATAGATACTATTAATAATTAGAAGACTCTTCCATGTTCACATTATCAATAATCACTATTTAAAGTACATCTACTGTAGACAGAGGACACATAAGACCAGGAAAACACACACACACACACACACACACACACACACACACACACACACACACACACTATCCTCTTAAGAATTTTATAGTCCTAAAAAATAATTTTATAATCTTATTAGAAAGTAATATCTAAATGAAAAGATGAAAAATAACATTACTCCATGCTCAGGAATTGGCAAGTATGACCTGTGAGAATATAGAAATAGACATACAGAGGGGTTTTCTGTCTTCTCAACTGAATTTTGAAGAGAGCTGTTAGCTTGGCCAGTGCAGTTCAAGAATGATGACCTCAGAAAAAAGAGAGATTTTCTCAGTCAAATAACTCATGTGGGGTTGGGATTTAGCTCAGTTGGTAGAGCAATGCACTGCAGTCTCCGAGGCCCCGAGTTCAATTCCCAGCACCGCAAAAATGGGAGAAGGACCTGGCAATCCACTCCCAAGGCAATCCCGAAAAAACAGTCAGCCATTGAAAACCCTATGAGGGTCGCTGAGTCGGATGCGGACTTGACGGCACCTAACAACAACAACAACAAATAACTCATGTAGTCTGGAGTTGAGCTCAGTTGGTAAAATGCTGCTCCACCCTCTCTGAGGACCCAGGTTAGATCCCCAGCACTGCAAAAATGGGAGAAGGACATGGCAATCCATTCCCTAAGCAATCCTGAAACAATCAGCCATTGAGAACCCTATGAGGATCACTGTGAGTCAGACCCAACTCAATGGCACCTAACAATAAAAACAACCAATAACTCATGTAAATTTGAAGCCTCCTAAATCAACCTCTTTCAAAGAGTTGTTCAGCCTTGGCTTGAGGCTCAAGAATGCTTGGCTTGGGACTCACCTCAAAGGTAAATTAAGATCTTATCTGAGCTATCTGTCAGACTTTCCATAGATGGAATCAAGAGTCTCTCAATGGCACCAATCCATCTTAACACTTGAGAGCTTGCAAAGCAAATCTGTATCCTTTTCCACATGGCATCTTCAAATATTAGAAAATTGTGATTCTGATTACCTTTCTCTAGAGGGAAAAAGTGAGGGGCTGGGATTTAGCTCAGTTGGTAGAGAGCTGCTCTGCAGTCTCTGAGGTCCCGAGTTTGATTCCCAGCACTGCAAAAAATGGGAGAAGGACGTGGCAACCCACTCCCAAAGCAATCCCGAAATAATCTGCCATTGAAAACCCTATGAGGGTCACTATGAGTCGGACACGACTTGAGGGCACCTAACAACAACAACAACAAGAGGAAAATGTTTGTCTTTGTTCTAAACGTAGTATTAAATGAAATATTCAGTTTTAAAAAATTCTCTTCCTTCTAGTTTTATGAACATATTTTAGTCTGTTTCTTATGTGGTGACCAGAATTGAACATAACATTTCACCAGCCCTGAAAAGACCTGTCCAAGCTTCCTTTAAGAAAACATCCTTCTATTAATACATTCTAAATTCTCATGAACTGTTTTATCTAGATCACACTGATGGCTAATACTGAATTTACTGTCCAATAAATCACCTAGAATTTTTCATATGCCTCTTTTAAACCATTGTTTCTCCATCCTTGTCTCATATAGTTGTTTATAGACCCAAGTTCATAATCTTTAAATTTATCTTTTTAAATTTTCCCTTGTTTTATTTTGCTCATGAATCAACCTATAAAATGATTTTGACCATTGCATCTGATCCAAAGGCAAGGGGAAGGGGAAGAAGTAACAAGGAGTAAAACTCTGTACAGCTGGAAGTGAGAACAGAATTTTGCTGTCATTCCTTGGAAGATACTTGTAATGCAGAGGAACAGCCCTCTCTGATCACTGTGCCTCGTTTGTGGATTTTCCTCACTAATACATTTGTTTATACTTTGAGCGGGGGGAATGATTATGCTGGGACCATTAGTATCTATTCCATCACAGCATGTGCAGCACCTCGCTTTAAGAAAAAATGAAGTGTTTTAAAGTGGTTGGGAATTTACCCAAAGGGAGATGAGTCATCATACCATAGAGACACCTGCATCTCCATGTTCAATGCAGCGCTTTTCACAATAGCAAAGATATGGAATCAACCAAAGTGCCCTTCAACAGAAGAATGGATAAAAAAACTATGGTATATATATGCAATGGAATACTATTCAGCAATCAAGAAAAATGAAATAGGGTCATTCGCAGCAAAATGGATGGAATTAGAGAAAATTATTTTAAGTGAACGAACACAAGCTCAGAAAGAGAAACAACACATGTTCTCACTCATATGAG
>VMDO01013094.1:41660-59761 GCA_007922755.1 Pedetes capensis | reverse complement strand
TTTAGGTTTCTTTTGTTGTATCTGTCCTGCTTTCTCCTGGAAATAAATATATAATTACTTTATTTTGAGTCTTTTACTTTTTAATGGATAGTATTTTTATTGTGTATGTTTAGATACTGATTTCTCCTACATTTATCTTAAGCATAACAGAAATGAATTAATTTCTAAATACATTTAATATGCTTTTCCATTTGAAAAATATATGGAAATAACTTGTCCAAATGAACTGGATATATCTGTATTAAATAAGAATAAAAATTCATAATTGGATAAAAGACTTGGGGGACTAATGTGTTATATTGATCCTATCACAAAATGAACTATTCAACAACAGAATAATTAACAGGAAAATTAAAACTGAACTATTCTCTTATCCTTAGTTATAGGCATTTCTACATGATTTTATAAGTATATTCAGATAATTTTAATTGTAATATGGTAAAATAGCATTTACAAACTGACTAATAGCTGCTTCTTTTCAAAAGTAGAATGGAAACAAGAATTTCCCATATTTTAGTAGTTCCTCTGACCTTCCTAAATGGTGAGCCTTTGTCTTGGAACCATACAATGAATGAAAAGCAAAATTTCTCTGGAAAGGAGATTGAAGAGAACCCTGGCTAGCAGGAAGGCAGAATCTAGAAAATCAAAAACTATATCAAGAACATTGAGAGAGAGAGAGAGAGAGAGAGAGCGCGCAAAAGGAAAAAATGGCAGAAAGTTGCAGTCTACAAATAAAAGTGTCTCATGAATGATTCCAGTTTTTGAGGGTCAGAAGCCGTAATGGTAACAAATGTCTAATAATCAAACTGAATGCATTTGTTTTGCTTTAATATAAAATCTTTCTGATGCTTGCTTTACCCGCAAATATCAGGTTCATATAGTTCTGGGGAGTCATGAGTTCAAATGGCTACATTTGAGTTAGTTGGTATTTGGGAAAGAGCATTGATGAGGGTAAGAGGTGAAAAATTGAAACTCAGAACTAAAGTTCTTATGAGAAGCCCCCCAAAATCAGCAAAAAATTAGGGAAGAGAGTTTCAGTTGAGTTTATATAGGATGTAGGATAGAAGATTCCAGCTAAATTTACAATACTGCCAAATTACAAATAGACTCACATGAAATTCAGGGGACTCAATTTTAGAAACTACAGTAAAACCAAACCAACAAGTTTGTTTTTTTTTTTAAATAATATTGTTAGGTGCTGTTGAGTTATGTCTGGCTCATAGCGATCCTCATAGGGTTTTCAATGGCTGATTGTTTCAGGATTGACTCAGGAGTGGATTGCCACATCCTTCTCCCATGTTTTATAATGTAGAAATCTTAAAATTATAAAATCAACAATTTTACAAGATCAATTATAAAATATGGAAAGTGATATTCCAAATCCAACTACTTATAGAAAATAGGAATAATATTTTAGTCTTTCGGTAAGTACTGAGTCTCTACAGTTATTACGTATAAGACTTGTATTAGAATGAAGCTTACAAATAAATTTTGAGCACAGACTACATTGTTTAGGATATTTGTTGTCTTTTTTTTTTTTGGTCATGTAAATGACATTAGTAAATAGTAATGATAATAAAAAAATAACATATGTAACTAGTATCACAACCAGAGTGCTCCTGGGAAGCAAGGATGGCTAGATTACATCATATGTATTTTGGACATGTAGTCAGGAGGGACCAATCTCTGGAGAAGGACTTGTTTGGGAGACTAGCAGGTCAAGGAAAAAAGGAAAACCCTCAACTAGATGGATTGCAACAATGGGCTTCATCATAGAAAAGATCATATGCTTGGCACAGAATTAAGGAGTATTTCATTTTGTTGTACAGAGGGTTGATTTGTGTTGGACTGAACTCAATGGTACCTAACAACAACAACAATCAGTATTGTGGGGTCATATGCAACTGACTTCACATAAATGCTACAGTGCTACACATCAGACATCTGATTTATGTCACCCTGTAATGAGATTATATGCAATAACATGTTCATGAATCAATTAGTAATTTTTGAAAACTAGAAAATTTAAACTGGGTTCTATTTTCACCCCATGGTACTCATTAAGTTAAACTGGCATAGAAACTTATCAAAAAAAATTTAAGCAAAAATCTTCACAACTCTATAACTTTCATATGTCTTGTACTCAGATATTTTTAGGCACTGATATCGTCTCCATATTTTAAACATAACAGAAATGAATTTCTAAATATATTTCATATATTTTCCCTTTGGAGAAATACATGGAAATAATTTGGCAAGGTAAGATGGAAATACTCGTGTAAAGTAAGAACAAAGAAAATTCATATTAAGGCAAAGGTGATTTTTAGATTACACAGAATCATAGAAAAATGTATTACACAACACATTAGTTTTAGATATTTGAAATTTTATGTGATATTTTCTAAATTCTGAGTTCAAACTAGAAAATATTTAACAAAACTTGCACTTTAATATAAATTATGCATTATTACAAACTTCCTCTGAAAAAATTTAAGTACTACAATGAAAGAAGGAGTACATCAGAGAATCTGAGAGCTATATAAAATGGAAACATTAGTAACTTATTAATCAGTAACACATGAGTTTTTAAACAAAATTGGGTTAGCACTACCAATTCCAGAAATGTGCCAGTTAGCACTTACCTCTGACTCAGGCATTATTCCATTGATATGACAGAACAAACTCTAAAAATAAGTACAGATCTGGAGCAGCTCTGAATAGGCAAGAAAAACTTTAGTTTAAGATTATTACCATAGGGGAGAGAGACTGAAGCCAATACTGCTGAGACAAAAGACAAGAGAGTTTTTTAAGTACGGAGGTGACCTTGTGGAAAAGTGCTAAGAGATCATAGGAGGGAGGATGATCAACATGATTAGGCCATCTATATTTGCTACCTGGCACTTACTAGAGTAAGGCTCCTACCCTTGCATGGAGATTGGGAGATAGGAAAACTTCTCCTTCTTCCCAGGCTTCCCTTTCCATTGGGTCCCAGGTCCTTAAGAAAGATATTCCTGTGTTTTAAAACTGAGTAGAGTGACAAGGTTGGTGGTTTATGCCTATAATCCTAGAGACCAAAGAGGCAGAGGCAGGAGATTTGCAAATTCAAGAGCTGAGGCAGCCTGGGTAATATAGTGAGACCCTGATTTAAAATAAAAGGTAAAAAATGGGCTGGTAGTGTAGCTTGATGGTATGCTTGCAAAGCATGTGTGAGGTCCTGGGATCAACCCTCCACACACAAAAAGAAAAGTAAATAAATTAAATAGAACTGAATAGAGGCTGGGGGAAAATCTTCATCTCAAAGGAGCAGAGAAATAACTATAAAGAATTATAAGAAAAAGGGAAATCCAGGACCCAGAGACAGGAGGAAACTTGTCTGAAGCTTTGTCAGCTGGAGGGAAATGTTAAGAACATCTTAGTCTTAGTCACTAGAAAGCATTACATTACAAGACAAAGAATTAAAGAACTCCTGGGTAACAAAGGAGGTATACTGAGATTGACCAGAAAACACAGTAGAGAGGGTAGCCTGAGAATCTCTATAGGAAAGAGAAGAGACCTCTAAAAAGAACTGTTTCCTGGAAAAGCCATGAGCTAACTTCAAACTGAACCCAGCCAGGGTTGAAAAAATGCAATGAGTCATGGGAAAATTACTAGTGTCATTAATTAAAGACTACAGGAACACTGCATGAGGCCCCTTCTGAGCAGCTGCTTTCAGGTTAAATCTCAAATAGTCTTCTGTATTCAAAGGCATGAGCTTTGGTTGGCAGAAACAAAAGGAGTTTCTCAACTAAGTTTCAGACTCCACTCCAGAGAAAAATGCTATGTGGACCTGCCTGGCTCCATCTTCACTCAGCCCCATGCCGCATGACCATACTACCAAAGGCTTAAAATCTGTGTTCAATACCAGTAGAAAGCAGACTTTTCTCATGTTGGTACATACATTGCTGATTCAACTACACTTTTAACTATAAATGTGAAGAGCTAAAGAGTAACAATATTAAACAGTCAAACAGAAAAGTTTTGGCCACTAAATAAAACAATTACCATAGGAATCAGAAGAAATGTTCAAATTAATTATAATTAGCATTAGCATCCATTGAGAAATTCTAATAATTTCACATTTGTTAGTAATTTACTGATTACTATTTAGAAAGTAATCTGAATCTTTAACTATTGGAATCAACATAATGTGTAAGATGGCTTTCAATGACTCCCAATAGTCCTTACTTCAATCTCAGTGATCTTCAAAGATGTTGATACCTTTGTGTAATTTCTTAACTTTGAGTATTATTTGGATTTAACAATTCTCTTCTAACAAATAGAATGTAGCAAAAATGATGAATAGCACTTCCAAGATTAGGTTACAGTGTCTATAGCTTTGGTCTTATGCTCCTCTTTTGATCTCTTGCTTGCTTACTCTGATGGAATCCAGCTGCCATGTTGTGAGTTGCATATGAAGAAGTCTACATGGCAAAGAACTGACAAAGTCTTCAAGCCAACTGTTTGTAAGGAATTAAAGACTCCTGCCCAACAGCCCATGAATAACTGAATCTTGCCAACAGTCACATGAGTGAGCTTGAAAGAAAATATTCATTTGAGCATTCAGATGAGACTGAGACTTCAGCCCTGATCAACATCTTAATCACATTTGTGTTGATACGTTTTCCATTGCTGTCAAAAAATAACCGAAAGAGTCAACTTTAAAGGAGAAAACTTTTACTTTGACTGGTGGATTCAGAGATTTTGTCCATGGTCAGCTGACTCCCTTGCTTTGGGCCTGAGGCAAGGCAACATATCATGGCAGCTCTAGTGTGTAGTGGAGAAGGTCACTTACCTCATGGCAGACAGAAAGGAAAGAGAGAGAAAAAGAGAGAAGGGGAGGATGGGGCTTCAGACAAAATATACTCTTCAAGGAGAAGCCCACTGTGACCTGCTTCCTCCAATGAAGACCCACCTCCTGAACTTTTCATAACCTCCCAAAAACATCATCAGCTGACAACCAAGCCTTTAGCACATGGCCTATATGGGACATTTCAGATGCAAAACCTAACACCAGTCTGGTGAGAGAACTTAAGGTCAACACACCCAGTTGAGCCATGTGCATGTTCCAGACTCAGAAACTGGATGATAATAACTATTTGCTTTTTATCTAAGCCCTCCAGTCTTGGAATAATTTGTTATGAAGCAACAGATAACTCACATGGGTGGATGGAGATGAAGTGGGAAGGCAATTGGAAACTTGAGTGAAAGTCAAATAGTAGAATTGCTTTGGCTGAGCACTAAATTAATAAACTAGAAGGAAAAGGCAACAAATTTTTTTTGAAAACACAAGGAAAGAGAAAAAATACATTCAAAAAGTGTTAAGAGAAATGAAAAATGATGCAATAAATAAATGGATAAGAAACAGACAAGTAAATAATAATGAAAATATTTTAAATCCTTTACTTGAAGAAAAAGTTAAGTTTTCATCAGTAAAGGCTCAATCAGTACTAAAATAATTATTGGAAAAGGCACCTAGAAGCATTGTGGTAAAATTTGTTAATGCCCAATATCAAATTGAAAATTTAGCAAGCTAACAGAGACAGAGTGAGAGAATAAAAAAAAAAAAAAAAATTCCAGTATTCCAGAAAACATTAAATCATGCCTAAAATGAGCTTATGGAAAATACATTAGCTTCACCCAAATTATGTTCAAATATAAATTGAGAATAAATATATCTTCAAAGATTCAAGAAATTAGGAAGCTAATTCCTTCCCCTTGGTTAATTATTAAAGCATACTCTCTACCAAAACAAACAAACAAAAACTGAATCCTGGAAAGAAAGCAGAACATATAAATAGTAAAGCACATAATTAACTCTAAATTATATGGAAAATTCATTTATAAAATTTATAAAACAAAAACAACCTCAGTTTAAAATGGCATATTGACCAAAAATGCTTTATCTCTCATTTCTCCTGTTGTTTATTGTTATTAAGTACCATCAGTTTGTGTCCAACTCAGTGATCCTATGTACAAAAACTTAAGCACTCCTTGATACTGTGCCATGTTTGGCATTGTATTGGTGCTTCTCTGCTATTCATAGGTTTTTCAATGGCTAATTATTTTTTGGAAGTGGGCTGCCAGGTTGTTCTCCCATACCTGTAGCAGCTGCTGTTCCTAGGCAGCCTCCCATCCAAGCACTAACTAGGCCCAACCCTGCTTAGCTTCTGAGAACTGACAGGATCAGATGCCAAGGTGGTATAGCTGCAGAACATTTCTCCAGTCTTCACTAAAATCATGACAAATAAAAGACATCAATGCACAAAAATAAAACAAAACCAAAAACAATGAGTAAAATAGCATTTACATGTTCAAGATATAACATTCTTTTTAAGACTGAAGGAAAACAGAGAAATAAAAATGAATATACAATGATGGAGGAAACCCTAGATTGCATACCGTGTAGAAAGTAAAAAGACAAGAACTAACAGTTTGATAACAGTTGTTGATAGGTGCTGTGGAGTTGTGTCCAACTCATAGCAACCCTCATATGTTTTTCAATGGTTGATTGTTTCCGGATTGCCTCAGGAGTGGATTGGCATGTCCTTCTCCCACTTTTGCAGTGCTGGGAATTGAACTGGGACCTAAAAGACTATAGAGAGGTGCTCTACCAACTGAGGTAAATGTCAGCCCCTGATAACATTAGCACCCATAAAAATCTCATATTTCAGAATTCAAAAATTCTGTATGGGAAAAGGTTAAAATTAGGTAGCAGGTTGAAATCAGAGGTACTTATTTAAATGGCAATGTGAAACACAGGCTAACTCTCCTCACTTCAGTAAGCTACTGCCTTGGCTCTCTCTTTAGATACAAAATCAAAAGTACCTGCTTAGGAAAAATTGACTAGCAAAGACTCAGAACTCTGAGAAAAATCTGAAAACTGGAGAATAAATAAATAATGAGTCAGATCCTAACTCCTTTTGATAGACAGAATAACAGAAGCTAAACATTTTCTATCCCAACATGTAAATCAATAATTGATTGTTTATTCCCTACCAGTTGAATAATCCTCAGGAAAAAACAAATTAGCATAGTGGCATTTGAATATTCTGCAGCAAAATGGACAACTTCTAGCCTCAACATCTTAAAGCTGAATCTGTAAATTAACAAACCCCAGCCATGTACATGAAACTTCCAATTAGCTTCAAAAATGTGTGCTCCTAGATATGAATTTTCTATGAAGAAAAAGTTATCAATATAGGTAGAAAATTCCTTAACTGGATAGGGTATCTACTAGAATTCTATAATAATTTATTTTGTAACAGTCAAACAAAACCACCACTAGATAGATAATATGGTATAAAGGAAAATATCCAACTCATATTTGCAAATGCTATGAATTTTTTTTATAAATTTCTAGATAGCTAAATATTTATTGGAGAAAAGTGAATATAGTAAGATAGTTGGGTTCAAAAAGAATAAGCAAAATAAACAGATTTCTTATATACTAGCAATAATCAAGTTGAAAATAAATTTTGAAAATAGCAATCACATTAAAAGATAACACACCATTGATACATTTATCATTACAGAGCAACAACTGAGAGTAAATAAAGAAACACGCTAGAGGTGTCAGAAAAACCATTAACTTTACAGAGGATGTTAAAAAAAAAGATTTGTCTAAATCCTAACATTTTATGATCTTGGGTTTATGGTTTTATGATATGAAGTTTATATATTACAAGTGCTAGGTAGTTAAGTATTAACAGGCCATGAGGAAGAATAGGATTAAAAATGGCTCCTACTTCCAGCTGTGACCTGGGATAGGACTGCCAGGACATCAGAAAGGTGATCTTTGGATAACAACTATGCATTTTTCTAATAGGCCCCACAACCCAACAGAGATTAATGACTGCCTGAGTCCTTGGGCTATGAACAAAGGCATATCATTCTAAAATATCTGTCTATGGGCTTATTCTTTCAAAATACACCAAACAAACCCATTAATCTATTGTATGAAACAAAGACCTGAGTTCCCATAAGGCCTAAACCACATAAGATTACTAAATACTGGGAGACTTTCCCTCAGCCTGTCCTAGAAATGTGGAGCTTGAATGTCTTGCCCAGGGTTCATATCACACTGGGTGGATCACTAATTTACTCTTATTTCAATAAAACTAGAGAGAGAAAAAAGATCACAGTCCTTGATCTCTTGGGTATTCACTCTATCTGCCTACCCAAGGTGTTTTTCCTCCTAATTTGCTTAATTTTTCTTCTGCTCTCTCTGTATTTTCCTTTTCCTGGGGGAGTGTCCTAATGTTAGGTCGCTTCACCCAATTAATTGAGTGTGCCCCTGGGTTTCTCCAGGTTTTCTCCAGGCTTCTCCAAGCTTCTTCAGATACCTCAGTTCTTCCTAGTAACGTAAGATGTGAGCTCTACAAGGACAATATTTTGTCTAATTTTTTAGTGCTTCTGCCAACCCTTCATCTAAATTATTGTCTTATGGTATTAATTTTTATAATAATTACATGTTGAATTGATTAGTTTTTAGATATATTGAGCTAAATGAAAAATTTTTAAACTAATTTCATTAGTTTAACTTAACTTTTTAAAATGTGGTTTTTAGAACATCTAAAATCACATATTTATCTCTCATATATGTAATTCTATCCTGGCAAATAGAGTGAGTTGGTGACAAGTGAATAAAAATTTCTTTAAAAACTATAAATGTAGATCAATGACAAAGAAAGTTCTAGTGTGTCCTCTAGGAAATTCTTAAAGTTGATTTAAACTAAAAAAATGCAATGTACACAAGAACAGCCAATGACAGCATATAGATATTTATCAAACAGTGAAACATTTTGACATCACAGTAATTCCTACAGCCCATATATGGTGAAATAAATGGTAAATAAATCAACTTTTTAAAAAATCCTGAAGCAAACCCACTGCATTTATTCATACAAGGATTTAGTATGTGACAACTTTGGCATTTAAAATCAATGTGAAAAACTAGACAATTTAATAAATGTACCTGTGATAATTATCTATTGGAGAAAATACATTTAGTGATATCTCAGAAAATTAAGAGCTAAATTCTAGATGGTTTAACTTTGTTGTTGTTGTTAGGTGACTTTGAGTAGAGTCTGACTCATAGCAACCTTCATAGGGTTTTCAATGGCTAATTATTTCAGGATTCCTTTTTGGGAAAGGGCTGCCATGTCCTTCTCCCATTTTTTGCAGTGGTAGGGATTGAATCCAGGGCCTCACAGAACACAAAGCATTCTACCAACTGAGCTAACTAGTTAACACTTACTGAAAGGCCATAAAAATTCCTGGATAAAAAGTTCACAAGAAAAGTTGGGGCTTTTATTTATTCATTCAACAATATTTATTGACTAATGACTATGTGGCAGAAACAAAACTGATAAATTTCCTGCCCTTGGAGGCTTGCATTACAGTAAAAGAATATAGACAGTAAATTATAAATATTTTGATTTAATTACTATTATGTTAATAGGTGGCAGATTTAAGGTAAGAAGGAAAGTGCTATAGGCTTAGGAAAAGGATCCAGCAACCCACTCCCCAAAAACAGCCATTGAAAACCCTATGAATAGCAGAGAAGCACTAACAATAGTGTTTCGCCCATTGTATGTAGGGCCGCTATGAGTGAGACACCAACTCGATGGCACCGAAAAATAATTCTCAAGGAAAATAGATAGTTTCAGGGAGGCTAAAATTATAAGGATATAGGGAATTATGGTTCTGGGACTCTCTTGTAACCATTGTCAATGATGGGTCCATTATCTGAAAGTAGACTGTAATTCCAGTGCCTATGAATGAAATTTACTTGAAGCACAGAACTCATTAACCAAGATAATGGAACTTAATTCCCCTGGAGAAGTCAGGTTTTACTCTTGATCTCAGTCAATGGATGGTGGAAATGGTATAGGGCAGAGACCTATTTTGGACTTGCTCTTAACCAAATATAGTATGGATTTCATTAAATTGGAGTGCTCAGGATCTCTGTTTAAAAAGTTGAGAACCTCTAATAGCTGTGAATACATTGACTCCCACTAAGGAATCTGAAGCTGGAGGAGTAAGTATTCCCTTCCTGTCTAATAGTTAATATTTGGTCAATGTATGCCTTAATGCACCTGTTTTGCTCTCACTTTGAGTACTGGAATAGTGATGCACGTACTTGGGGTCAAATGGAATATATCTATAAAATCAAGATTATGGCAATGAGTGGTCAGTGTTGTTAATTTTCGTAGAGGGCAAAGAGTGACAAGTGGTGACATTTCTTGTGACAGTTTCCTGAGCTGAATTTTGGAGCTTGGCTAAGGTTGGTAGCCCTTGGTTCCTATTTAAGCTGCATTTACTAAATATCCCATATGACCACTCTATACAAACCCTTCCCACAAATCCTCTTTCTGCTTAAATAAAGAAAATTACAATTCTGCCAGGCCCAGTGGTGCACACTTGTAATCCCAGTGTCTCAGGAGGTGGAGGCAGGAAGATCACAAGTTTGAGACCAGAGACAGTCTGCATAATTTAGCGAGACCCTGTCTCAAAAAGTAAAAAAAATGGGCTGGAAGTGCAGCTCAGCGGTCCAGCACTTGCAAAGCATGCAAGCATGAAGCCCTGGGTTCAACCCCCAGTACTGAAAAAAACAAAAAAAGAGAAAAGAAAAGAAAAGAAAATTACAATTCTGTTATTTGCAGCCAATAATGCAACTAGTACCCCTGGATATGAACAAGCTGTATCTGGCTTCCAAGCTAGTGCACTCTTACTAAAGAAACTCATTCATCCTTTCCCCCAAGGAAAAACAGTGTGCATTCTTATTTTTAAAAGCCCAGGGGAATTCCCATGATATTCTCTGATATTCTGACATTGTCTTATATCTCAAGCACCAATCGTACCATTTTTGATCAGTACCTATGATAGTAATTCTTGAATAGAGTTGTGTCCATAAAAAACAGCATCTAGTGAAATCTTTACATATTATGAGTGCTTATAAAATACTACTAACAAATAGGCCTGCTGATTTTCACATCTGAAAAGTAGACTTTACTTACTCCTTTTTCCTCCCTCACTGGTTAGTTTTCTTAAATTCTACTCTCTTAAATTTTAGTCATTGTTTTTGTTATCATACATTGAGTTGAAACAAAAGCAAAAAGAAGAAGAAAGAAAGCCTTTGGCAGAAAGTAGAGTCTTTCAAAATAAGTACATTACTTGGGCTAATATTTTGATTCACATGTGACATTTCTGACTTCAAATTAAAACATTAAATGATTCACTAAACTAGAATCTTGAGGATTTTCAATTGGCTAGTACAATCTGTTATCCTAAATTAAATTTCTCAAGGAATGTGTCTTTGGATATTATGTACTTCATAGCTGACAGGGACACTATCTAATTAGCTATTTATATGCAAAGCAGAGGAAGGGATAATTAGAGACACAGATTATGCAAAGGCAATCACAGTGACAGAGGGCAAAAGAAATTGCAAACATATTGAATCAAATTTGTATATACATTTCTAGAGTTTATCATGTTTCATTTATATTATATTACATTTATGCATCATTTAACATGTTATAAATGAAGTAATACCCTAATCTACTGATTGATAAACTAAATATAAATCTTACAATACAAAATATCTATTAAACTACAAATATAACAAGCTTCAGTGCATGAAATGAATAAAATCCTATATTTGGAAAATGCCTTCTTTAGTTCCCATCTCTAGTACTCTTTTCTCTAGAGAGAGAGGAAAAAATAATAAACACACATATTTTTATATTACTAATAGGATAGTTAAGGTGCTTATCAGAACAGAAAACTGTTGGCTTACAGGACATATTCTAGTTACCTATTATTGCATAAAAAATTACTCCAAAATTTTTTGAGTTAAAATACAAATATTGTATTATGCTAATAATTTTTAAGACAAGATTTGAGAAAGACTAAGAGGAGTTTGTCTCTGCTCCACATTGACTAAGACCTTGGCTGGAATGTCTTGAATGGTTGGAAGTTGCTTGGGCAGTTTGACTAGGACCATAAGAAATAGGACCCCTCAAATACCTGAACTTATTTATAAAGTATTGTGTATTTCCTTTATAGTTTCAAACTTCAGTTATCTACAAAGTACTACCTACTTGATGTAACACATCTATTAAAACTTTTTTTCCTTTTTTGCTGGGCAAAATATGTTGTAAATGTGTACATTTTGATGTCTTTCAGTGCTTCTGCCATTTCATTCCCACCTCCACATCAGCAAAACATTTCCATTTGAGAAGTTTTTTCATTTGAGGGAAAAAAGTCACAGGGGGCATGATGAGGTGAACAGGAAGTGTGGAGGACCAAAGGTCACACCATTTTTGGTCAAAAACTGATGGTAGAAGAACCTATTTGCCATAACAACTCCAACAATTCAGGACATTTCTTTTGCTAGTTGTGATTCAATCTTCTCAAAATTCCTGGATAAAAACTTTGCTTGTCCTTTTGACACAAAAGAATCAATTCCAAGTGCACAATTCCTTTCACATGAAAGAGACAAATGATTATTGTTGTCACATCCATTTCTGGGGATATTTTTTGTTTGTTTGTTTGCTTGTTTTGGGCCCCCCTCATGTGTCTGGGATTTCGGTTCTGGCCACTGGACTCTGTTTCTTCTCCATGATGTTTCTGTTGTTGATGGACCTTGTAAAATGGCTGTTTCACTCAAATACCTGCAAGTAGATTAGAATGGTTGGAACAGCTAGAGTTGACTGGGCATCTCTCTTTTTCCCAAGTAGCTTCATCCATGGCTAGTTTGGACTTCCTTACAGTGTGATATTCTCAGGACAATAATCTTACATAGTGGCTTGCTTTTCCCAGAGTGAACATTTCTGAGAAAAGGAGGAAGATAGGGCCAGTCTTTTAAAGCTTCAACCAGGAAACCAGGACAGTAACAATTCCACTATATTTTACTGGTTAAAAGATGCCAATATTCCAGGTAGGGAGCATAGACCTCCCCCATCTCTCAATGGGAGGAAGGTCAAGGAATTTGTGGTGATCTTTAATCTGCTAAAGTGTTATGTGACCTGAATTCATAATCCTATTGAGAGTATTAGCCATTGGAGTATGTGCTCCCTTTTATAGTATTGAAGCATTCAGACTATATCACTTCCCTATCTGAATATTTTATTTTTTGCACTACTAGGGGGTTGAACCCAAGGCCTTGAGCATGCCAGGCAAGTTCTCTACCACTGAACTATACCCCAGCACCTATTTTTAAATTTTGAGACATGGGGTTGGTAAATTACACAGGCTGCCTCTGACTTCAAACTCATGATCCTCCTGCCTCAGCCTCCTGAGTCACTGGGATTACAGGCATGTGCTACAGTGCCTGGTTGCTATCTGACTATTTTAAATGAATTTTCACCCACACCATCGGCTAAGCAAGGCCTTCTCACCCATTCCTGCCTGGACCACTGATGAGGAAACAGCTCTCCCGCTCCTCTCCCCGGGAACTTCGGTGAGGAAAGAACGCTCTCCTGTCAAGACCATCAACAAAGAAAGAACCCGCTCTCTGTCTGATCGCCAATGAAGAAACAGCTGTCTCCTTGTGACCACCGAGACCACCAACAGGGGTGTTTGCCCCTGGAAGCAAAAGCGCCTGAGGCTTTTCCTTTCTCCCATCTCCTCTGGGGTCCCAAGGGCTGCAGGAGTCCTCACCCCTCACCTGAGGGTCCCAAGTGAATTGTGTTTAGTATCTGTGTGCACAGCACCACCACCCATCCGAACATCTGGGCCGGACCACGAGGCACTCACCCCACATAGAGTTCACAATAATCCCTCATAGTCAAGGAAGATTTTATGAATGGTAAATCAAGAAATAAAGGAATTAAAAAATATTTTAGATGACACATATAACTTCTAGCTAAAACAAAAAATCAGAACCAAACTTTGTGGAGTGGAAGGATAATCATTGATAAAAGAAAAGTTTTACCATATTACATTTAAAAAATATGATTTCCATGGATATATACTCTTGGATATCTGTAGTCATACCACCCTAGCTTCTGATGCTGCCTGATATCAGAAGCTAAGCAGGGGTGACCTTGTTAGTCATGGATGGGAGACCACCTGCGAAAACCAGGTGCTGCAGGATAAGGAGAAGGACCTGGCACTCCCAAAATAATCTACCATTGAAAACCCTATGAATAGTAGAGAAGGACTGACAGTAGTGTTGGGCATGGCACAATATTGGGGAGTGTTTCATTCTGTTGTACACAGGGTCACTATGAGTCGGACCCAATTCAATGGCACCTAACAACAACAACAACAACAACAACAACAACAACAACAACAACATGCTCTTGGATATTTAGTAGAGCACAGATCCATCCAAAAAAACTACACTTTTCAGTTTCCTTTCACTAAGAAGTTGTCATGTTACTAAGCTCTGTGCAGAAATGTGTGGCAACTTTCAGGAACTATCATTAGGGGCATCCAGTATGGACTTTTTATGCTTCTTTACTACATATCCTTCTCTTCACTGCTGGCTGGAACATGGATACTGCCTTAGAACATGAGAATTAAAGTCACACACTAGAGAAAACAGACCCAGGGTTTTGAAAATTTAGCTGAGCAAAAGTGACATACTAGCCCTCCATGTTGTATTCATCAGGTTTCCATTCCTGGGCCAAAATCCTGGAGATAAACAACAGGAAACAAGGAAAAATCTCTTTTTCTCACAGTTTCATAGGAATCAGTACATGGTTGCTTGGTCCCCTTGCTTTGGGCCCAGGTGAGGCCCAATATCATGGCAGAGAGTATGTATTGGGACAGGCTGCTCAGCCCATGGTGGCTGAGAAGCAGAAAAAGAGAGAAGGGACTAGAAACCAGAGTATCATTCAAAGTCACACCCCCAGTGACCTACTTCCTTAAATCAGCCCCCATTTCTTAAATCTCCCACTATCTTCCAATAGTGCTACAAGCTAGAGACTAACTCATCAACACATGAGCTATTCCAGAACCAAACTATAACAGACTGCATGACTCCAAACTTTTATATGCATGAGAAATAGGTACCCATGCTTAGTTTATTTTTATTTATTGATTGATTGACTGCAGTATTGTTGGGTTGAACCCAGGGTCTTATGCATGCTTTGCAAGCACTCTACCACTGAGCTGTGCCCCAGCCCCTTGTATATTTTTTATCTTGAGCTATGTTATGCAGGCTGCCTCTGGCTCCAACTCTTGATCCTCCTGTCTCTGCCTCTCAAGTCACTGAGATTATAGGCATGCACCACCATACCTTGCCTATGTGTAGTTTCAATCAAAGTTGTTTTGCCTTTACTGAACTTGAATTTAAAATTTATTCTAACTCATATGCATTACTTTTATTAAAAGCAAATTCATGTTCTGCCATCCACTTTACTTTCCATCTATTTTTCTCAATCTTCAGATGCCCTTTTCTCTTTGTCTTTTAAATTACTATGTTTTTAACGTTGTTGTTGTTAGGTGCTGTCAAGTTGGTATCTAATTCATAGTGATCCTATATACAACAGGGGAAACATTGTCAGTGCTTCTCTGCTGTTCATAGGGTTTTCAATGGCAGATTGATTTTTGGGAGTGGTTGCCAGGTCCGTCTCCCAAGCCTACTGCCCCTGGTGTTCCCAGGTGGTCTCCCATCCAAGTACTAACCAGGCTAGATCCTGCTTAGCTTCCAAGATCTGATGGATTGGATGCCACAGGGCTACAGCTGCAGGCTTAATTATAACATTAATATCTTGATAATGAGATCTTTGATGAGGGGCAATTGTTGTTTTGATTAAATAGTTTCATCATATAAAACATTTCTTAGGTTATCTTTCCATGAATCCTTGGAAGGAGGAAAATATATTACTTTCTAGTACACCACCAGTTTACTTTAAGCACCAATATTTTGGCCTGTTTAAGAAGATCTGGACTGGCAAAATGTTATTACTATCAGAAAATTCCTTAAGTTATTAGTGCAATGAAAATGGAATTTCAGACTACCAGCCAACATTAACAAAGAAATCCTTTTAGTTTTACAGCTGTACATAATAATTCATAGTCCTTCCCAAGTCTGCATAATAATAATAATAATTTGTTTCCTTGGTATTATTAGGTAAAGGTATAATATAAATGAAAATTGTCTTTACAGACAATGTCAGATGGGATGCTGAGAGAACCTCACAACACCCTGGAGGAAACATCCAGATGTTTGTCTTGCACATTTTGAATGCTGTGTCTTATGTTGAGGTGAGAGTTGGGGGTGAGGGGTACATTTTCTTCTCATTAACACAAGTAACAAAGTACCTCAATCTCTGGTTTCCTTTGCTCCCATGGTGAAATTATTTCATCCAATTTCATTTCTACAATTCCCAGCACAAATAAATTGCCTGTTCTCCTAAGCCTAGTGGGTAACCATTGACATGCTGATTAAGCATTACGGATTAACTATACACTAAGTCATTTAAATTGCTAGTGCACAGATGGGCAACATTTATTTAATTGTTTAATAACCCACACTCTAACTGCTAATGTACATGCAACTGAGAAACAATGCTGTTTCAGGGAAACATGAATTGGCTTACCTTTTATCTAAGGTTATCACTTGGGTAAACTTGTAAAGTTCTGTTCTAACTCTTTTTTTTTCTATTTTTTCCTTTTATTTATAAATGTTGGTGGGGTAGAGAGTAATAAGACTTTTGCTACATCCATTATGCAACTATTACATCACTTTTGCTTACACATTCAACAATGTACATATTTTACAGAATTGTATAGAGAAGAAAAAAGTAGGAATTTTAAGTAATATATAATAAAAATCATATGCAATCATGAATTATATTCTTTTTTCTTTCCCTTACTTTTTCCCATGTATTCATATAGTTGCATCAAGCATTTTGAGATTTTCCTCTCCCCCTTTTCCCCTCTACATTATTTCCTTCTCCTTCACTCCCTCTTCTTTCTCCAACCTCTGCTCCCACCCACTGACCCCCTCTCTACTTCTTTTTACTCTGTTTATATTTTCTCAGGTAAGTATTATTTTTCATTTTTATATATCTATATATGTAGAGATGTTTTTGTTCTTTAAATGAGATTTAGCTCCAACATATGAGTGAGAAAATATGGTATTTCTCTTTTTGGGGCTGAGTTGGTTCACTTAAGATGATGTTTTCCAGTTCAATCCATTTTGCTGCAGATGACATAATTTCATTCTTTATTGCTGAGTAATATTCTGTCATGTATATAAACCAAAATTTTTCAGTCCATTCCTCTGTTGATGCATACCTTGCTTGATGCCATACCCTTGTGTTTGAAGAGTGGTACATTAAATATGGAGATGTAGATGTCCCTATAGTATGATGACTTGTTTTCCTTTGGGTATATTCCCAGGAGTAGTGGCGCTGAGTCATATGGCAATTCTATTCTTAGTTTCCTAAGGTACTTCCATATCGATTTCCAAAGTGGTTGAATTAATTTATAGTCCCACAGCAGTGTAAAAGTGTTCCCTTTGCTCCATATTCTCACTAGCATTTGTTATTATTTATTGTGTTAATCTTGGCCATTCTTAATAGAGTGAGATGGAATCTCAGTGTTTTGATTTGCATTTCCATAATGGCTAGGGACATTGAGCATTTTTCATGGGCTTATTGGCCATTTGTACTTTTTCATTTGAGAACTGTCTGTTCAGTTCCATTGCCCATTTATTTATTGGATTATTTGTTGTCTTGGTATTTGGTTTCTTAAATTCTTTGTATATTCTAAGCCTGGGGGACACAAGTAAATTAAATAGACCCATTACATTCACCAAATTAGCAACAGGGAAAAAAAAAACCTTGCAACAAAGAAAGGCCCAGGTCTTGACAGGTTCACAGTTGAATTCTATCAAACTTTCAAAGATGAATTAATACTTATTTCCTCAAATTATTTCATAAAATAGAAAAGACAGCCGGGCACAGTGGTGCATGCCTGTAATCCCAGCGGTTTGGGAGGTGGAGGCAGGAGGATCACAAGTTCAAGACCAGAGGCAGTCTGCGTAACTTAGCAAGACCCTGTCTCAAAAAGTAAAAAATGGGCTGGGGGCACAGCTCAGT